>JAQIWH010000316.1:0-56094 GCA_034695005.1 Cryptops parisi | reverse complement strand
CGTCATATTGGTTTTTAATTGACGTTATATAATCACTGTCACTAGATAGACAATACATATATAAAAAAAAATAAATAAAATAAAGATAGACTAAGACGAATCCATAGACACCTCATTCATCAAAATCCATCGTGTCGTTTTGTTTTTGTATAGAAACTCACAACATACTCACGAATGAAGCTTATAATAAAGAGAATGAAAAACAACAATTTGTAATTCATTGGTAATTTTATAATATTAAGATGTGTATTATAAAATAAATATATGTAGAATTTCATGTATGATATTTTAGAATACTGGTACTTTATTATATCGAAATGCAGGTTAGGTTAACCTTAAGTTTAAATTTTATTATAATTTTGACGATTTAAACTTTGAATTAAAGTTTCGGTCATAAATTTTTGTTTATAAAAATTATAGATGTATTAGAGCTACAAAAAATGTAAGTTATTTTTATATATTTATATAGAATGACAAACAGTTTACGTTTCGGGTCAATCTTTTCATTCACTTGTCCTGTATGATGATGAAAAGTGTTTTTGTCACGTATCGAATTTCACATGTTATTTCAACCCCTACCCCTATTATTTATTTTTTTTTTTAATAATATTCCCAATCTTTGACTAAAAAAAATATTTATTTTTTTATAAAAATAGAGGCCTAACTTATGAAAGGGGGAATTTTAAAAAAAAATAACAAGGACCTCGTTGAAAAATATAGGAGGGTAGTAGTTCCTGTCATCTTCACTCGGGGTCTATAAATTGTGGGGGATATTCTTCTTCATTTTTCCCCCCACTTTTATATGTGTGTGTAAGAGGCCTACCTGCTGAAATCCACGCCCACGTGAGCAATTAAATCCATCTGACGGGTGTGAAAATGGCTGCCAAAAAAGTCGAGGAGGAGTTTTAAAATGGAGAAAAATAATAATAATAGAGACCTGGGGGTGGAGACTAAAATTTTTTTATTTATAATTCTAAAGTTTGATATATAAAAGTAGTGAAAAGTTGGAGTTCGAAAAAGTATAAGATATTTTGGTGTGTGTAAATTTAGGCTTTTTTGAATGATGTTTTGTTGTGAAAACGATAGTTAGGAATATTCGTTATTTTAATTGTGTATAAATACAGTTTATAATTTATGATGATGTTATAAATTATACAGGATGATATAAAAGTTGAGAATTTAAAAAAAAAGATGATATAATCCAAATTTATTTGATTTACAACTAGATATCGTTGTATGATATAGGCCTAGAGTTCCAAGAACTAGGACATTCTCAATATGAAGAGATTGAAGAATAAAACGAATATAGAAGAATAAGTTTTTATTATAAGCAAAAGATATATAAAATAAAATATATACCAGTACCATATACGCAATTAAAAATGTTTAAAACAAAAATTATTTTAAAAATTATTTTCAATTAGTATTTGAAATCATCGTAGTATACATATAAGCCTCTAGTTTCCAAGAACTGAGACATTTCCAAAAAAACATCGGTCAAAATGAAAACATTTGGAATACATTATCGAAGCAGGCCTACTGTATTTGTATATTATATGTTACCGGAAATGTATAGAATTAGTATTGTATACAATACTTAGGTATTGTATAGAACGCCAGCCTCTTTCTTTGGGCAAAGAATGAAATAACATTTTGTATAAAACTTTTAAGGTTAGTTTAAGTTAATTAACAACTTTTTGTCTAAAAGCCTGAATTTAGGCCTATATTTAAACTAACCAAAATTCTTGCTAACTATTTTAATGTCACTTTCATACTTTGCCAAAAGAGGCTAGGTATTGTATACAATTATTAAACTTTGTATACATTGCCTGGATTATATGCATTGCCGGTAACATATACACGTACAGTAAATAAAATAAATAAATATATAGATTGACAAATTTATAAACCAATTAGATGAGTTTTGATAAGTTATCTTTTCAATTAATATATCGTTCACTCTTGTTGTTTGGTAATAAAATACAGTAGTTAATTTCTACAACGCAATAATCGATCTTATCTAAAAATATATCAAATGTTAACATCCTCGTTATTGCTTAACTTTATTATGATAGACGTTCACATATGAACCGGATTTTGTGGATGTAGTAATACGCATGGTTACTTTTTTTTGTGTCAAACCAAAATCCCGTTCAATTTTGAACACCGTGATACTACATGAAAATGAAACTGATCATTAGATAGTTTGCATAACCATTTGGCAATCTAACTTTATAATCACCGGTTTAAACTAGTTTTATTGAACTATGGTTATAAATTATGTCTGTGTAAAAACATAACTATAATAATAAAAAAAATAATACATTTATTAATCATATATGTATATAAGTATTTTTATATCAATTTTGCTTATAATATAGAAATATAAATTTATTGTTCATTTTGGCCAATGTCTTTTAGGAAAGTCCTAGTTCTTGGAACTTTTAAGCCTATATCATCTGCGATATTCAATTGTAACTCGAATTTTATTATCTAATTTTTTAAAACTATCAATTTATGCGTCATTCTGTATTATCAATATTATTATTATAAGCAACACTATTATACAATATAAGAACTAACAGTCGTTTCTTGTATAAATCACATTTTTGGTGAATTGTAACTCGCATATGTAAAACGGATTTTCACCATCAAATTTTGTGATTTATTGACAATAATTTCTTTTTAGGTTACTAACACAGTAAACTAACCACACTTACAAAAAAAAAGTCGATATTTTTATTTCTTTGTAAAAAAAAAGTCAACGTGTTGACAAAGAATCTTCAGTTTTCATCGCTAAAGAAAACTGAAAATTATGACCTTCGATAGCCACGAAAGGTTAAGCCTAGTTGTGTGTGTGTGTTTTTATCTTTTAACAACCCCTCATCTGGAAGTTTTCAATGCTTTCAACTCGACGACATCTCTGTAACCCATAAGCCACATAAGGGTAGATGGATATAATTCACTATGGTGGTGAGAGAAATAACAACTGACATTTTTTTCCTGAGGGGGATATACTCAATGAGTGATTGGCTAACTTGTTTCACCAGGTTTCGTTGTACAGGGTGTTTGAGAATTATTTTCACAAATGTAGGTGCTTTAAATTTAAATTTGTAAAAGTTAATTTTTTGGAAACTTTTGTACCATATATCGTTGGCTTAGAATGTAAACCTATTGAGTACCATCTCAGGAGAAGTGAATAAAAATCAATAATATATTTTATGAAAAAACAATCTTAGGATCTTCATCACACATTCACACTATGTTAGAAATCAAATTGAGTTGAGTTGATTTTCTCAGTTGATGCGAGTTATCTTCGAATGATATGTTAATCTTGAAATGATCCAAAATAAAGTTAACAGGTTTATACTCTACTCTATGCCGACACTATCATAGTTTTATTCATACAGAATGTCTGACAATTGTCTTTATAACTTGAATATTGAATGATGAAAGTTGTAAAAATAATTTTAGGATACTTATAGATACTATATAATAACGGTAACAATTAGTATGACAATTTTTTATTAGATGTTATTACGAGTCATATGCCTTTGTTATATCGATAGTAGCAATGACAGTGCCTTGGTTGTTGGATTTGTTAATATTGATATCACAAATTTTAACGATATATGATCAAATATACTGTAAATTATTATAATATAACTACAGTAAAGATCACACTTTGAAACGTGCTTATTAATATTTATTAATAGTTGCGGAAAATACATATGGTGTCCGAATATCATCTTTACAATTAAAACCGTAGTTAGTTTAGTATTAAAGTTATAAATTTCGGAGGGCTACCTTTCAAGTTAGGATACAGAATAGGGAAAGTGACAAAATGTACCGTAACCAAAGCGTATCAAAGGTCTTAAATCTCGTATTTAAAACCTTTTCTTGTGTTGTTTCTCGTATTTCGAGAAACATTTTTGTTATAAAAAAATTCGAATCTAAACTACTGTGATACAGTATCAGAACTAAAAGTCAGGCGAGAATGTAAACTAAAATTTAAAATATTTAATTATATCATTTTTTTATTAATTTAATAAACACTTTTGTAACGATTTCATTCTTAGTATAAGAAAAACAAGATGAAAATTGATTCTTTAAAAGCCAATTATTGTACCGGTACATATCCAGCGTGTTAGTAATGAAAGTCAGACTACTGAGGTTGAGCATTGTACATGATTCAAAATTGTCATTTGGCCCACATATATGATGTTGTTAAAGTTGTCATTGGCCTTGATCATAAACTTGAATCGACAATTTTTTCCTGTTTCCGCGGTTAAAATTAATACTTCGTGAATAGTAAGATCTTTACTGTTATGCACTTTATATTAGCTTCACTTGTGAGTGAGTTTTGAGTTTGTGAGGGAGCAAGCTGGGAATTGAAAGTATACCGCCATCTACAGTCGTTAATGAGAATATACTGTCCCAAAAACAATGTCCCAAAAAACACATAAAACAAGAACTACATAAAGCCTACGCTTAAGTCCAATGTGAAAAAAAAAAGAATTGCATAAGATTTATATAAATCGAAATAAATCAAAAATTGCAGAAATCAAAAATGCAATTACTCAAATATCGAATTACTCAACGATCTCATACAACTTCGCATAAATCGAAATTCGCATAAGTCTAAACGTGCAGAAAAAAAATGGAATTACTCAAAACTACGCATAAAATTGAATATCGAATACTGTAGCTATGTTAATAACCATTGTTGTTCCTGTTGCTATGACAACCATTGTTGTCGGCCGTTGCTATGGTATCTATTATTAACACCCGATGTTCATTGTTGTTTCGGTTGCTATGATAATGCAACATCGTTGCATTATCATGCAACGTTGCCATGGTAACGATTGACGTAAACTGTTACTACATAATTTGAAACGATTTAATCGTTTCTACCGATGTCAACGATTTCGATCTTTTATCATAAAAACTCGTTCTAAACCAAAATCATTCGCACTCAATAAAACATCTACTCACTTGTTATAAATTTTTGTTATAAAATTATAAACTTTTGATAAATTTTTAATCGAAGAAAAAAATATAACTATAATAACTCCTCGTTACAGAATGATACACTAGAAAACAATAAGAAATAACTTTGATTAATTGTTTAATTACCAAACTTTATATTAAGCGCGAACAATGGATATATTAATGTTATTGTTTATTATGTTTAGATCGATGATCGCGTGATATGTTAAACAAAAAACATCATTAATAAAAACTAATTCATATTTTTTATAAACATAGCTTCTTGTGAGCTATATAATATAGCTTAACGAGCAATATATTATATTTAACGAGCTATATTTCGCAAAACATGAGTGATGTTGTAACAGTCCTTCACCTGTCTCGTTTGTTATGATATCGTTTTATAATCAGTATTTTTTATGATTAAAAAAAAATATTGAATATATTTTTTGTATATGAAACAGCTGTTTATACAATACTATTTTCTTTATATTCAGTGAAAGTATTTTTAAAAAATATAGGCTTAAAATAGGGACAACGATGTCACAACGTCGATGTTTTAATAAAAATACATCGTTAACTGGTTTGTTAATTAATATGAAAATTATTTATCAATTTATAATATATTTATATATTTTGTAGATACAGCTTAATGTGTGTATAAGTTTATATTAGTATGCATACAGTGAAAAACTATAGTGTGCAAGTGATGGTTCAATTAACGATGTTAAAACAGATCCTTTGACTTGTGTTTTTTTGTATATTCGATTAACGATCACGTTGATAAATAAATAACTTTTTTTTGTGAGGATTAATCGTTAAAGAGGGATCTGTGCTGAAAATATTTTGTATCGTTTTGTATATATTTTATAAACGTGAATATGATAGTGATGTGCATTGGTTTCGGTTAACGATATTTACGTCTTTTAAAATTATATTTTTCATAATGTTTCACCATTTTTTTTTTTATTAATTTTCTATTATTCGATTTCTATTGAAACAACGTATGGAAATTTTTCAACATTTATATTTAATTAACGATAACTTTTATAATTAACGATAGTTTTAGTGAGAAAATCGTTAAACGAGGCTCAACATAAATCTTACCGTGTGTTTCGTATGTTTCAAAACAATTGTGTAAAAGTCTTAATAATTTTGTATTGTCTAGAATGTTTCGATTACCGATATTTAAAAAATAAAATGTACGAATTTTAACATGTATTTTCCGTTATTCGATTAACGATGTTGAAAACTACAAACGAAATGACATGAATTTTCTATATTGATGGATTTTCTTCGTGGAATCAAAAAAAATATCGTTAAACGAGTTATTTCTGTACTTTATATTGTTGACATATATGTTACATTATTTATTTCAAATATATGAGAGACCGGGGTTGGTTGTTACGGGAACAAGTTGTTACATTGGCTTTTAAAATTAGACAACAAACGGTAGCATCTCGTGCTATTCATCGTTAAAAAGCTCTAAGAAAATCTTACTTTCGAACGATTTTTATGGCTTCTTTTTCAATAAAATACACAAGATATGTAGATTTTTCTAGTTTAGTGTTATAACATAAATTTCTTCTATTACGAAAAAAGTTATTAATCAAAAGCTATGAGGGATATTACGATTGAACCAGTACAGTTAAAAACTTCGGTTAGCAAACCAAGCTAACCAATAAATTATATATATACATAAATAATTTATATTAATTTGAATTTTAATACATTAAAAACCAAACTAACAAACAAAAGGACAAAAATATATGATGTAATCGCATAAGATCGCATGAATTGAAAATCGCATAGATCTTATCTAAATTCCCATAATGTAGCAAAACATGAGCATCGTTCTGCACAAAATCGCATAATTGCGAACTTTTTTTTGGTACACACGTGATTCTGGATTTCTAGAAGGGTAACATTCTATAACACCTCGCATATTTTGAAATTTCCATAAAATGATGACAAAATTTTACCATTGCACAAATGCCCAAAGTCGCATAATAACAAACAACCTTTTTTCGGCTAGCAAAAATAAGGAAGTCGCATAAATCAAATTAGCGGTATCGCTGTGTAAAGTCTTCTGTTCATTAAACTTAATGACAAAAATAAATCAACAAGACCAGTACAAAAAAGTACATTAACAGTACAATGTACTTTTTTTTGTACCATCGATGTCGGCTTGTTACACCTTTGTAAAAGTATTCTTTGATGAAACCCAAAAAAATTCTTTCGGTCAAGTTGAAAAAAGCAACGAGTCAAAGGTCGTCAAATGACGAACGATGGGACCATATCACAAAAAAGGAACCGAAAAACTAGGAACATCCGGGAACTTGTTATACACTTTACTACTAACATACTAAGGGTGCCATTAGTGGTAACTCGTAAAGAATGTTGTCTCTTTTTTGTGGACATTTTCCCGACCATGTTCTTAGATGGTAAGTTAGCAAACAATGTCACGAAGAAAAAAAGGAATTTCGGGAACCTCAAGGCGATTTTATAGTGTGTATAGTATTTTTTAAACTATTTCTCAGTATAGTCTGAGAAATTGTCATTCGAAAACTAAATATAATGTTGGAAAGAAAAATTATATTTTTATACTCTTTATATTAGTGAGTTGGGAATTGAATACTGCCAGATACAGTTGTTTATGAGAATATACCGTATATGTATAAAAAATACGCATAAAACGAGAATCGCATAAGTCTTTCGAATAAATCAAAAACAGCAAAGTGTATATAAAAATAAATAAATCAAAAATTACAAAAACCAAAAAATGAAATTACTCAATGTCGCATAAATTTAAAATTCGCATAAATCGAAATTCGCATACATCGAAATTCTTATTAATTGAAACGTTGAGAAATAAAAAATACAATCATTAAAAAACACGCATAACAAGATGATCGAGTTACTCAAAGTTTGCATAAATTTTAACTCGCATAAATTTTAATTCTCATAAATCGAAACATGCAGAACTCAAAAATGCATTTTTTTTCATCAGATATGTAATACAATATATATATGTACGTACATATTGACAGTATGGTATATAAAGAGTATGCTTAAAATATTTTTAATGTATGGTACTTGTTATATAACTACAGTGCGAATATACCAGCATAGCGTTCAAAAAGTTCCCGGAAAGAAATAACTATTCATATATTTTAATTGTCCGGGAACTTTTTGAACTAACCTGATTTTTGTACATTTGATACATTAAATTTTACAGTAGGTCTATATGAAACTAATTTCAATTGAAATTTTATTTTCAATAAGACGATGCAATTTGTCAAAAAATTAATTTTTAAATTTATCATCATTTTTAAATTTCTGTTTATTACGCGTTTAATTTGGATCACCCTGTATTCTGTAAACTTTTATTACTATTGTTTAAAGTAACCATAAATCAAACTATCTTTAGAAACTATTTTTTTTACTATAGTCTGAAAATGGTCACACCAAGTTATGACTTGTTTATTTTTGATCACCCTGTATAAAACGAATTCATTTACTACTGTTTAAATTAGGCGTAGTAATGTACTTCAAACCACTTCGCAGTATAGCTTGGAATCTGAAACGAAGCTGAAACTACTAAGTTACGACTTGTTTATTTTTTTTTTTGATCACCCTGTATATATCCTGATTTATTTACTACTGTTTAAAGTAGGCGTGTGTTATCGTAAAAAGAGGCGAGGTTTGAAAAACGAATGGGTGGTCCTTGTGATTTTTTGTTTTCACCTGGAAATGAATGACGTCATTGTCTACACCCTAAAGTGCTAAAAAGGCGACAACTTGGAGCCAACCTAGCAATTTGGGAACTTTTTACCCCTCACTTATAATTTAAACCCCCACTTTTTTTAAGGCAGTTATTTAGAAATTGTCAATGTATGAAAAGTATACAATTGCTACTGTTGTGGGTTATATAAATGTATTGGTAAAAAAGTGTTGGTTTACGACTCAAATTTTTTGGACATTAACTTAACTGTTTGGGGTTGTAAAGTATTGTGTAAAAGGTTTATGACGGTTGTAAAACAAAAAAGTGAAGATAGTTATCTTGTTGACGTTTAAGCTTCTCTACAGGGTGATACTAAATATTGATGTTTTTTTAAATTAAAGTTGATACTTTAATTTTGATCAATTTGATTTAAAAAACAAATATATACTATAGGCCTACTGTTAAAAACAATTTGCGTTAACTAGTTGTAAACTAGTATTTAACTATTAAGTGAATAAGAGTTCTTACCTGTTGGATGTGTCGCAACCATTTTATATATGAACGAATGAAACTTTCGTCACCACCTTTTCACGCCGGAAGTGTCATTTGTTTTCATGGCGGAACGTTACATAGAATATTAATGAGTGACATGACTACGATTTTAATGAGGTATTAAAAACTGACATATTAATGTGTACTTCTTAATTGGGAAACGTCTTAAGCTGCAGATTTTAATGACATTATAATCTACCCCAATTATATTATTATAAATAATAAAACAAAGTACATTAAAAAAATTTTTTTTAAGCATATTCTTTATATAGCCTACAGATATACTGTATGTAAAGTACATACATAATGCGAAAAAAAATAAATCTAGTTTTGATTTTTGCATGTTTCGATTTATGCGAATTGCAACTTACGCAATCTCTTGAGTAATTTCGAAATTCAATTTATGCGTGTTTTGAGCGATTTCGTTTTTTGATTTCTGCATGTTTTGATTCACGAGAATTTTGGTTTATGCGATTTTCGATTTATGTCAATTTAAATTTATGCGAACGTTGAATCAAATCGATATTTGAAATATGCGAGTTTTCAGTAATTTAATTTTTGATTTATACAATTTTCGATTTATTTATTTATGTTTTTACAAATTTGCGGTTTTTATTTATGCGAAGAACTGACGCGGTTTTTGTTTTATGCGTTTTATGGTATACACTTTTATGCTTTAATTGGTTAAGTTTAATTAGATTAATCTCTATGGATCAAAAAAAAATTTCTATTAATCCAAAAAAGTTTTTGTTCTTCGATGACCCAGAAACGAAGCTAGGAGCTTTGAATAGAATGGGAGCTGTGAGAGTAGTTTGAACAGGAACCAGTCAGTCAGTGAGACCAATAAACAGTGATTTATTATTTAGGGGATATGTACAGTATATTCTCATAAACGGCTCATTTCGATATTCAATTTATGCGTGTTTTGAGTAATTCTAATTTTAAATTTCTGCAATATATGCAAATTTTGATTTATGCAAATTTCGATCTATGCAAAAGCGATCGTTGAGTGATTCGATATTTGATTTATGGAAGTTTTGAGCAATTTTATTTTTTTATATCTGCATGTTTTGATTTATTTATTCAGAAATGTATGCAATTTTTTACATTTGACTTATGCGGTATTTGATTTATGCGAAGAACTTCACGTTTTATGCTGTTCGTTCTCGTTTTATGTGGTTTTTGGTACATTGGACTATATATATTTTCATAATTATGAATATATACGTAAACGAGTCTATTTTTTATAAACGACTGTAGATGACAGTATACGTTCAATACCCAGCTCGCTCAATCACTCACCAACTCACACACAAGTAAAACTAATATTTATTTATTTATTTATTTATTTTTAAAACAACAGTCAAAAAAGACAAAGGAAATCTATATAACTAGATGATTGCTCTGGCGTAACATACGCCATCTAGCGGCTGCGTGTGTTAGCTCTGTAAACAAACGTATGCTTCCCGTAGATATCATTGGTTGCTATAGTGAATCTGCGAGGATTTATAACGTGGTGCATACCTAAGAGAATTTTATTATTAAAGATACTCTATATATACTTTATACAATTCTTTTTTTTGTATAATAGATAAAAATAAAGAATTCAATTAAAATATGTATGGTCTATAACACGTATACCACGGTACATTACACAATCTGTGCGTATAACATAGATTGTATAAAAATTATACCCTCGCATAAATTGAGGAGCTGATTTCACTTTGTATTATATTGACTCTTAGTGTTCTGTTTCGACTAGTACCACGTGTATACTTTAGCGAAGATCAAAAGTCAAGTCGTTGAAAGATGCCATTTTAGCCTCCCTCCCATAATTCTTAGCGCTCTTTTAATCAGACCCAAAATGATGGGTCACGTGATTACCGACTTCAATGATAGTTCTATCGAGAAGGCTATTTTTTTTCTCTTCTCTATCTCCTTATTACAAGTTTTAGTACAACTTCTTTTCACCCCCAAAAGTAATGTGGGGGTTATAGAGTGGACATTTTTGTCGTGACATCACGTGACTCGGTGTGGTGGAGGTTTTTATTGGCGAAACCCATCGGCACTTCATTCGGTGCCTATAACTAAGGATGAAAAGGCGACCTCTAGCGTCTATCGACCACTGCCCCATAAATCAGGGCCCCCGGGGGCCCCCCTATTTTCTAAATTTGTGGCTTTGGTCACATGATGAGTGAGGAGGAGAAGGGACATTGCCCGCATTCTTTCAACCCCCACCCCTGAGATGATGAAGAAAGAAGGAGAAAAAATGATGGGGATGCCATCATTCTGACATCATTATATCACGTCATCGATATGTTATATATAACTCCTCACTATGGGACACCGTGTATTTCGGTTGCATTGTTGAAAATTAAACAAAAGTGCATTCTGACTAAATGGGGTTACAACTTTCTAAATATGACTTTTATACCTACGACACATTATTGTTTGAAATTCAACGATGGGATTTTCGTCTAAATTAATTTCAATGAAAATGGTACCATTGGAAATACCCCTCCTACACAAACAATATTTGCCTGACACATTTGTTTGTCACGTGCTTTGTTTTCGTAATATTTGGTTGTGTCACAATAAAAGTGACTCACCCTGTATAGTGTGAAATATATAAAAATATATGTGTATATGTATATATTGGGTTAATAAAATTTAATTTATTCGTCAGTGGCGTTGACAGGAGTTATCTTTTGTCATAAATTTCAAGTTGGAAGATGATGGGGGAGGGTTGAATAAATAAGTTGAGCTTGAGCCACAAAAGGCTGTCGTTCGTTCGATAAAACATGCTATTTCATCCCACGTTTAAACCCCCTCATTTTAGTTGGAGGGGGAGTATTTTACAGTATATACATACCGTATATAAACTTTTTCAAAACTATTAGTGTGATAGTGTTGTTGGAATTGTTTATTACGCTTTATATTGCTTTCACTTGTGAGTGATTTTGTGAGTGAGTGAGCTGGGAATTAAACGTCTTTACTAGACGTGTAGGATATTATAGGCTACTCTGCTCGAAACTCGCATAAATCAAATATCACAAATTGATTATTGCTCAAAGATCTCTTCAATCTAGATTTGTAATTCGCATGAATTGAAATTGGCAATCGAAACTTGCAGAAATCGAAAATGGCATCACCGTTTGCCAATTGCTCAAAAACTCGCATACATCGAATATCGAATAACTCAATAATCGCATAAATCTAATTTCGCATAAAACGAAACTAGATATAAAGCGTATCTTGAAACAGTACCGTACCTTTTTATTTTACGAATTCGGTCCAGTTTTGTGCAACCATTTCTGGACAAACATTTTCAGTTTCATTGGTTTGGAAATGTTGTCCTTCAGCTTCGTTTGTCATTTTACCGAAAAAGTAGTAGCCGCACGTGAATAACCACTTTTCGGTAAAATGACAAACAAAATCGCGCGACAACGATTTCAAACCAATGAAACAGTGAAAATGGTGGTCCTGAAATGATTTCACAAAACTGGAGCGAATTCGTCAGTGTCGAAAAGTTGCTCACATGTTCCGATAAATGTTTACAGGCATTAAACTGTACATAAACAGGTATTAAAATGTATACAAATTAATAAAGGGTGTACCTTTACACAAACATATAAAATCTGTGTTTATATCATTTTGTTATTTTTTTTATTCACGAGTGATACTTTACTTTTCGGTTATAGCGGGGCCAAGTATTTTGTTGCTATTTGCTTGTACTTAGTTATGGGTTTATTTTGCAGGTTAAGTTAGCAAAACAAAGAAACGTATTAAATGTATGATTTTGTTCTGTTTTCCTAACCCAACCTGCAAAATAAACCCATAACCAAGTACAAGCAAATACTGAGCCCCGCTATAACCGGAAAGTACCCTTATTTTTTGATCTACTCTCGTAAATACCAGTTATTCTACGTGTATATTGGAATACAGTTTATTTTTTTGCGAATATTTGTTCCGACGGAAACGTCAATTTGTGTTCAACTTGATTTTTGTGACAATAAATAATTTATTATTTTCGAAACATAAAACAAGATTAGATAAAAACTTTGTTTTTAAGGACAACCTTTTATTCAAGGCAGAGCCAGAAACAATAAGTAAATACGTTCCTTGTGTATTTTATATATTGTCAATTGTGAAACTGTTGTTGAAATGAGAGCGTTGTTATAATTATCGAGCATCATTTTGCGAAGAATGCACTTCGCGTTGTTGAGAGTGGGGGAGATAAATAACGCGCTATAAAGAGGGAAGTGAGATAAAGGGGGTTGTGTTATCTTTATTTCCTCACTTTTGTGGCGAAACGGAATAAGTATGACATTGTCTACCACCACTTTTCAATTATTACTACAGTATATATATATATATATATATATATAGAAAAATATAAACAGCAACTTTGTGTGCACAGTATTTTCCGAACTGGAGATGGTGGTTGACTACTGGTACTTTGTTGAGTTTCTATCGATTCGATGTTGTTTTTCTTGAATTTTTGTCAAGTATACATAAAAGTGTTAAGTTGACAAAAAAAAAGGTTCATTTAGTGGGTTAATTTGAAAGTCAATGAGGGTTGTTGCCAAACCAGGGATGCCCTCATTAAAAACCCTAAAAAGAGGGGGTGGGGGATGAAAAAATACACCATGTTTTTAATTAAATCTTGGGCTGCGAGTGACAAGGTAAAAATTAGGATGAAGTTGCACATTTTCCGAAATGACTCTTTATCTCTAGTTCTTTCTTTTACACTTTTTTTTGTCAAAGTTTATTTTTATACATGGGGGTAGTGTGAGCAAAGGGGTGTGTGTGTGCGTGTTTTTAAAGTTTTTGTTGGTTTTTTTTTCATACATATTTTCGTGTGGATGTTAAAAAGGTTGGGGGGGGGGGGTAGTTAAAAAAAAAAGATCGATTGAATTCGAGATGAGGACGAAGAAAAACGATGGCCGAGTGGGAATTGTCAAATGCACGAGCCTATTGATAATGCAAATATATTTTGTTTCAAAGTGTTGACTCACGTGATGATTGATGAGGGTTTTTTGGTTAAATACCCCTACATATATATATGTACTCATCGCCAGCTTTTATGGGTTTTGATGGATCGAATTCACAACCCTTCGGGGCTATAGACTAGACCGGAAGTGAAATAGGTGCCAATATGTTAACTTCGAAAGTTTTGAGCGGGGGGGGGGAGTAAAAAATTGATATATCGAAATATTATCGATAAATTTTTAAAATTTTCAAAGCGAGATATAGCGATTATAAAAAGTGAAATTTATTATTTTATTTCGTAAAATTTCTTTATAGTATAACGTTTAATTAAAAAAAATCTTAATCGGAGGGGGGTGTTAATTATTTAGAATATCTTTAAAACAAAGTGATGGATTTATGAAATTTTGACGGTTATGTTGACGTAGCGTAGAATATATTATTATGATAAAATTTTGTGTTGGAATTGTCATTTTTCATAGAATGATCACATGATTTAATTCAATTACACATTTTAATAGGAGGGGGTAATTAAAAGTTTCAATTATTTGAAGAACTAATGGGTATATTTTTAAACGGTTTTTATTATTTTATAGAAATGAGATATAAGATATGAAACTCCAACTTTATAAATGGCACGTTAACTGATTACGAAATGATGTACATTTGACGTTCGATTGATGGGGGGTTACAAACGTCCAAATAACTAGGGTACTATTCAATATTTTTTAAAATTTATTAATGCAATTTAAAGATATAATGCGCATCATTATGTGTATAAAATTGCATGAAATTTCACCCAACGATCCGTTTATTATATTCATATATGTGAATCGTATGCGTTATTAAGCCCATATTAAATAGTAATGAATAAAAAAATAATCGATATTCACAAGTTTCCAAATTTGAGTTACCAATTTGTACCACGGGTGGCCCAAGGCGCAGCCGCCATTACATGAGTATCGAAAAATTTAAATCCACTATCCACATCGCTGGAGACCATACACTTTGGCGATTAGCCGCCGCCATTGGATGAGAGTCGAGTCCCGTGGCGCCACCACCGGATTTGACCATGAACCCTCCTTGGAAACTTGTGAATACCGTATTAAAATGTTATCAATAATTTTTTTAGCTCTATAAACACCAGATATAGTGGTTATAAAAGGTAAAATTCAATATTAAAATCTGTAGTTTCATAAAATATTTTTATACTATAATGTTTAATTAAAAAGTTTTGATCGGAGGGGGTGTTGATTAGTTAAAATATCTTTCCAATTAATTGTTGGATTTTCAAAATTTTAGGGGTTATATTGACGTAGAATATGACATAATATAATGATATAATTTGGCGTAAGAAATATTATTTTTCATAGAATGATCCTATGATGTAATAGTTGATTGACACGATTTTCATAGGAGGGGGTATTAAAAGTTTGCATTATTTGTATAACTAATGAGTATATTTTTAAACGATTTTCATTATTTTGTAGGAATGAGATACAAGGTATAAAAACTCAAATTAATTAATGTTACATTAAATGGTTACGAAATGGTGCACATTTTACGTTCGATAGGTGGGGGTCTACAAATGATCAAATAACTACGGTACTATTCAATATTTTTTTAAATTTATTGATGCATTTTAAAGATACAATACACGTCATTTTCCGTATCAAATTGCATGAAATTTCAATCAACGATTCGTTTATTATATTCATATATGCGAATCGTACGCGTTATTAGAACCAAATCAAAGAGTGATGGAAGGGGGGGGGGTTACACTTTTGAAATTTTTTCAAAAGCTAATCGATCGATTTCATAACTGTTTAAACCTAACTGTCACATACCTACATAGGAATATCATGTAAATATTCGGTATCATACAATCGATTCCATCATTTAAATTTCGGTCGACGTTTAAAGTCCAATTTTTCTTTCACGCTAATGAAAATGGAGGCAGGAAGAGAGAAGGGGGAGGGGGGTTAAAAAAAAAGTAAAATGACAATTAAAAAAGGTTAATTAGCATATTTTTGTTAGGGTTTTAGTCGGCAACACTTTCAACTTCAAGGTGGTCATAACACCCCCTCCCCTCCATTCATTCATTACACACAAAAAAAACTAAACTAAAAAAGCGCCGCCTACAATTTCCAACGCAAATAGAAAACCAAGGTCAAGTTTATGACTAAAAGATTATTATTACAGTATCCGAAAAAGATAATCGACAGTAGGTTTATTAGGGGTGTGTTAATGAAGTTTACAACACCTATTTATTTTGTGGACAATGTTTACTAAAAAAACATGTTATAAATAATGGATGAGGCGGTTAATTAACCCGAGAAGATACTTGTTAAAAACCACTCTTTACTTTTTTGTTTTTGGTAGGGGTGTTTGTTGTTTTGTTTTCTCCAAGGGGGGTGTTGTTATTTTATGAGCGAAAAAATAATTAGCTGACCTCGTGACTTAAAAATGGATTTTTAAATTTATTTTTTTTCAAAAAACTGTTTTAACGTTAAAAAGATAGGTCGTAATTTTAACATGATAATTTTTTTTCGTCTTCAAATTATAGTTGATTAGTAATGCAAAACCATTTTGCGTTTAAAATGGAAAATTCAATTTTAAAATTATATATGACTTGTTATTACAATCTTGTTTCATTTTGTGGGAATTTTGAAGTTGTGATTTGTCAGGTTTTTTTAAAATTTTATTTTGAAAAACCAATAAATTTTGATTTTGAAATTTAAAAATTGTCGTTGGAAGTAATATTTAAAATTTTTTGATTTATTTTGATTTACATTCATTTTTAAAACTGAAAATTTTGATTTAATTTAACTTGGAGTTTAAAAAATAAAAATCTTGTCCGAAATATTTGTTGCATTTTAAAATTGTCTAACATTTTTTATTGAAATTTTTTAATATTTATTAATATTAAAAAAAAAAAATGTTTATGTTTTGAGATGTAGGTCTATAGAAAATATAAGCACACAAATTTTTTAGTAATATAGATATTTGTACTTATATACTATATAATTTTCATATTTTTTTTTGTGTGAAATGAAAATTAATTTTGACATTAAACTTGATCATTTTTAAAAAATTTTAATCAAATTTTTTATAACTTTTAAAATCACGTTAACTATTTTAATTGTTGAAAATGTTGAAAATGTTGAAATTGTTGAAAATGTTGAAAATGTTGAAACTGTTGAAAATGATTAAAATTAATAAATTCTCATAATAATTTTTATAACAAAAAATATTTTTATTAAAATAAAATTTGAATGTTTTTTTTTAATTAAAATTTTAAAAAATATTTTTATAATCATTTTTATAATTTTAAAAATTAATATTTTTTTATGAACCGGCATTGTATACAATACCTAGTCTCTTTTAGCGAAATATGAAATAACATCTTTATAGAACTAATATGAAGGAAAAATGTACACGGTGTTCTAGATGTCGGGATAGTCTAGGAAGATGTCAGGAAATGTAAAAAGAGCAGGATTGTTAGTAAAAGGGGGGATATTAAGAATGACAGGGTTGTCAGGTTGTTTGGTCAAGAAAAAAGAACACGTCGTTTTCTTTTGTCAAAGGAAAAACAAGAAAGTCAACTTACTTATTTCTTGAGGCTAAAAGAAGGAAGTCGCCGAGTGATCGATGAGCTTTGTCAGGAGAGGCGCCTGCTTCCGGTTTTGATTCTTATCTTTTTTTTGATAATTCTTCTGATAGACTGCTTTCGATTAAACAAGTCACTTTTGACTCCAAGTCACTTTGGTTTCTTGTTTCAAGTGGATCATATTAACATATGTCACATAAGACATATTTATACACAATATGCTAAAACTACAAAACACAAATATACACAATAACTTATGTGCACTTGTATACTCCTGGAAATTAAAATATTGAATTTGGAACCGAAATTTTTTTTTTTTACGTAAAATGCATTTTTTTAACGATTTGTTTTTGCATTATATTTTTTTTATATATATTTTGTGTATTTCCCGGAAGGAAATTATCAATGATGGTACTTCCGGTTTTTATATAGGAAAAATGTAGTTTATTATATTATTTATTGATAAATTTTTTTTTTAAATGTTTCTTTATTTGTAATTTTGTAATCGCTTTCCTTTAAATTTGTTTGAAAAATAGTTAATCAGAATATCTATCGTGTTACTTGAAACACCATAATTAGCACATGCCTGCACGACAGAGTTTCGGCTAAGAGTATCAAACGCCTTCAAGATATCCGTAAGTACCATGGTGATAAAATTTAAATTCTGCTTTAGAAAATTTTTTTTAGAAACAGATTTTTTAAAAATTTCGTTTAAAAAGTATTGTAACAACTTAAAACTTGTGAACCGGAAGTAAACATGGGTTTATAAATTATCATAGTTTATAAAATATGTTTTTATTTTGTTTCATGATATTCTTAGACTAACGTCGGTACTTGTTCATTAACTTACAGCTTGAGATAGTCTATAGCTTAAAATAGGATAGTTAAAACAAACAAAAAAGTTACTAATTTTGCGATTAACGATAAATTTCGTTGTTATTTTTAACTCACCTAAACTGTTATCTATAAAAAACAACACCACATTCAGTAACTGTAGGTTAAGACACAAGTACCCAATATTTTATATATATTTTCAAAATAGCTTTAAAAAATGTATACATACTGATTTAGTACCGTACTGTATGTATAAAAGTTTAGTGTAAAATTTGAAAACCGGAAGTGAGGAGTTTTTACGTTATTTGGTAATTACAACCGATGTAATTTAGCATAAAAATGGGAAACCGGAAATGACGTTCAGCTAATATATTATTCGATTATTATGGAAGTATTTTTCGAGCAGGGTATTTCTTTGTTAATGGGTCGGTAGTTGTTTAATTACTTTCCCTTATGAATTTTTTTCTCCCTGCTACCACTCTCACACTTTGTGTCCAATAGTTTTAAATCATCCATGGTGGCGGCTTTTTTTTAATGTTTTTCCATTCAAAAGGTGCCGCTAGAAAGGAAGAAGGGAAGCTTTTAAACCTTGCATTCGAATCGCCATTTTATTCAAAAAACATTCTCATTTTTTTCGCGTTGAAAAATCGTATTAAAAGACCGCCATCTTTGGTGTGACGTGACGTCATACGTTCCAAGAAGAACGACAAAGATGTTATCGCCACGTTTTTCAGTCTCACTGGCGTCTTATAGGAAAAATGTTTTTCGGCTTTGATGCACTCCATCTTGTGTCAGACTTTTTTTTTTTTGGTTCATCGTTATGAGAGTGTATAGATAGATATCGTTAAAAGAAAGTTTTTTTTTTAAAAGAAAAGACGTCGTGTGTTGGAAAAACTTGTTATACAGCTCATTAGTCGCTCGACTATTTCGTTCTACGATCATTATCTGATGAAACGTCTTCCCCGCCAACAAAGTTTGGACGCTTTTCGTTTTACGTTATCGTAAAAGAAGTCAGTTAGTACGATGACAGAATACAATGTCAAAATGTCAACCATGCAAAATAAACCTGTTTTTATATAGTTATTTATGTATGGACCATTGAAATTTAAATAGAAATAAAAAATAATAATTATTTGACTTGTATAACAATATTTTTCTATCGTTAAGCGAGTTAAAATACGAGTTAAAACTGAAATCACGAAAACTTTATTTAAAATGGTTCATATTGATGGTTATGTATGAAACGTTTTTTAATTTAATATTAAATACAAATAATTTTCTTTTTTTTAGTTTGACTCTTATAACGATATTCATCGTAAAACAAGTTAAAACACTGTAATCATAAACAACTTGAGTGATTTATGTTATATTTGATGTTATTTTATCTATAAAACATTGTTTGATATTGAACATAAAAGGTTTTTTTCAATTTGACTGTGATAACGATTTGTATCGTTAAGCGAGTTAAAATACTCAGATTCTCGAGCAACTCAATTTTGATTGGGTATGTTAAATACTACATCACATCTGGACGACGTCATGTTTGCTAATGACATAAGTGATATCGTTAAGTGAGTTGAATATTTCAAACAATGAATAAAACTATCGTTAAACTAGTTAAAACGTCCGATTTAACCTTCGTTTGTAGAGCGATTTATTGGAAACTATTTCGAAATATCGGTGGAATCTTGTTGATTTAACATTTCTAATAAAGTCGTTGTGAAAACTATTTTTATAATTAAAATTAGTTTAGAGCAAAACTAGCTGAGCAGTTAACTCGTTAGGGATAATTAACTAAGTTATTAGGGGCTTTCATTGTTTTCTAGGGGCTTTGCAAAAGTCGTTGTTTGTTGTCTTTGTTCGCCCCTTTTGATAGCAGCGCCGCCACATCATTGTGATGCTAATGACAGTCCCACTCCTTGAATTATTGGTTCCCTTATCGCTTAGCGGTCGCGCGCGATTAATAAATCGCCGTTGAATAATGCAATCTTTAACTGCGCATGCGCGTCGACCATTTACTACTAGTACTATTACCCCCACTAGTAACAACAACTACCCCTTTTATCGGAAACGTCGTTTGTCTTTTCCAAATCGTGTCTTCTTCTTCGGTTCTCAACCTATAAATTACACACCCTTTACTTTATTTTTTTTTATTAACCATCGATTAAGCCACAACTTTTTACATTTTGAAGGGGATTTATAATATAAACCGAAATTTCTACTATATTTGTTGAAATTAATTTGTTTGTTATAAATTATTAAATTTTGATTCTCATTAATCTCAACTTTTTATACCCCCACTTTATGTTGACATTGTTTTAATCTTGGATGTAAAAGCAAAATAATTATTTTAGACGGAGTTATTAACTATTGGTTAACCCTCATACATCGCTTTGTAGCCCACATTTTTATTTATTTATTTATTTACTAGTGTAGTTATAGCCCGTCGTAATGACGGGTTTTTTTTATTTATTTACTTGAAAATGCAAGTTAAGCGTTTTACAACAATTCTTCCGCTCGCGCAGCGCTCGCGTTGCTCGCGTTACAGCGATGGTAAAGCAGATGGTAGCACAGATAACGAAGTTGAGCAAGAGGCCGCCACTAACTTACTGGTGGCGCTGGCGCATAGGAGACGGAGGGAGAGAGTGAGTGACATTTCAACCGTTTTATTAGTTAGAGGGATATCGTCTATTTTGATAGAATCGACTATCTAAAATTACTTATATTCCTAAATAAGCTTAAATTTAAACTGCTTCATAACGTAACTATTCCAATGCCTCAAACAAAGTTGGCATTCTGTATTTTTCCTAGTCATCGTATACAGCGGAGGAATGTCTGGATTTTATACATTGCCGGTAACATATTGATAAATTATGTGTAAAACTATATAGACTCAAAAGTTTAAGTGGATAGATATCTTTATCTAGTGTCCAACTGGACTGTCTAGTAGTCTATAAATATACGAAATTTTTTTAGATAGTGTTTTATTTTTCTATTATTTTAATCGTGATAAATTTTTAAGAGCTTTTTATGAGGTTTATTTTAGTTGATTAGTAGCACTTCAAGACTTTTTTAAAACCGTTTTATGACATTCCAAGTTGGTTTTTTTCTCATTTAATTCCTTCTAAGTTGTTTGTTTTTTTCTTTACGTACTCTATTTTATTTTTATTATTTTTATTATTTTTAGAATGGCTTGAGAGTTTTTGAAGCAATTACTTGATGAAAACCCACTTTTAATGGCAACATTTATTATCACTGAGAACTCATCACGCATGTACAAGTTGCACTCATTTAGGCGATAATTTTGATTGTATGTACAGTATGTGCTGTATACACACAGTAAAGCGTGTATGGTACCAGCAATGTATAGAATTCAGGCATTGTAGTCTTTGTTGGCAAAGTATGAAACTAACATTTGAATAGTTACAAAAAGTTTAGGCTTACAATTTTTTTTTTAAAGATAACTAAAACTGACGTTAACTGACCTGAACAGTTCTATAAAGACGTTATTTTCGTACTTTGCCAAAAGTGTATTTTATACAATGCCTGGATATGGATTTGTGCGCATTATTGGTAACACGCATACAGTACAGTATAGGCACGTGAAAATAAAGAGTTAACTATCAAACTGCGTTATCACCTTTGATCTGCGGAAATGAGTTATTTGTAGAACGAAGGAGAGAGTAAATGTTACTGACAAAAAGGTTATCGCATTCGATCGAAACTTGGGTGCTAGTGAGAAAATCTCTTGCAGCTATATATATATATATGGATTTTTGTTCGAAACAAGAAAAGATATACAGGGTGTATCTAACCTGTCGGGTATCTATCCCATTAAACAAATTTTCTTTCACGTAGTAACTGACATATGCGAAGATATACGTTAGATTGAAATGCCGTAAGATTGAGTGTTAACGTTAGATAACAATGCGCATTTCCACTTGAATATACCGTTAGATTAAGAATTTGATGAAAATTTATACAGAAAAAGTGATCAGCGATATTTTATAACGTTAATGCGGAACAAGTACATTAAAAATGCTTTTTTTTTACGCATACTCTTTATATAGCCTACTGTCATAACATATACACATAACACATATACTGTAATGTAGTACATACATACAGTATACATATTGCAAAAATGTATGTATGTACATTAGTACACCCATACAGTAATACAAATTGCCAAAAAAAAAATCTATTTTTGATTTCTGCATGTTTCGATTTATGCAAAATTCGATTTATGCGAATTAAAACTTCTGCAATCTGATTGATTTCGATATTCAGTTTATGCTTGTTTTTAGTAACTTTATTTTTTTCTGTGATTTGATTTTATTTCGATTTATGCATATTCTGATTTATGCAAATTTAAGTTTATGCGATTGTTGAGTAATTTTATTTTTTGATTTCTACAATTTTACGATTTATTTATTATGCGTTTTTATATACATAATTTTTGGTTATTTATGCATGCAAAGGACTTATGCGGTTATTGTTTTATGCGTTTTTTGGTACATTGGACTAGACAGAATATTCTCATAAACGACTGTAGATGGCAGTGTATTATTTTAAATGAATTCCATTCCGGATTGAAACTGTTTGACAAGAACAAATACAATACAACATACTACAAAATTAAGAAATAAAATCGCAGTTAATTTCCAGCTCACTCACAAACTCACAAGTGAAGTTAATATATTGAAGAGTATATAATACATTTTGTTTTATATCTTTTATTTTTAAAAAATGTTTGTGTAAAATCATCCAAGAGCTTGGGCATAATGCCAAATGACCGTAAGGTTTTTCAAAGTACGAAAAACTGATTCTCTTAGGTCTCGTAATTTTTTTATATATCTAAAAATTTGACATTGCGAAGAATGTCAATTTCTGTGAAGATAGCTACTTCTCGGACGTCTAGTGTTTTTCTTTGTGGAAAGATAAATTTTCTATTTTTTATTTTTATACCCTTGGGTGTTCACTTTTTCCAATGTTCAAACTCTAACTGTCGCATGTTTCACTCACAACGACAATTTTTACTACTTTTCACCGTTCTTATATCATTTTATATCTATTGTTGGTTGAAATATTCGACATGAACAATGGGTTGCATTTCATTTGGTTTATAGTAGATGACATTGCGGTTGTGTAAGAGATATCCGGTTTGTTTATTGAATCTATACACACATTTTTATCATGTTTGGATAACTTTAATAGAAAACCTTTTTAAGAATATCTTTAATTTCTTTATCATCATAACTTGAAACGATGATGAAAGCAAAATCTTCAATGAAATTCGCGATTGGAGATTGTGAAGAGAGGTTCGTTAAGCATCATCAAGTCGTGAATTACGCAAATTGAGACACTTTTTCGTAACTAGGATTTCATTTATGTAAGTTCTGTGGAATTTTTCATAATTATCGTGATCCAACATTGATTTCAAAAACATATTGAAGTATAGATTCGTGATTTTCAGTTTTTGTTTGCATTTTGGGGGAAATTCTCTCTTGTCCGAGTTCTTGGAACTCGTCATTTCAAAAATCAGCCATTGATGATGTAAGTCTGTATTATTACTGATACTCATTTCTAATAACATTTGGTCAAGAACAAGATTATATTAGTTTACATTTTGTATTTATATTATCGATTCAACCGATATTCAATCGATTCTTGGCAATTACCAAATTGGTAAATTGGAGATTAACTATAAAGTGAAAGTTCAATAACTAAAGTGATAACTGCTTTAACTTTTCTAATTGGAGCTTAAGTAAACTACAACTTGGATTATGTGATCTAAATTTTTAATCTGATTATTATTATTATTGTTCTTTTTAACAATTATTATTTTTTTTTATGTCGATTTAATTGTTTAATAGGTTGATGACACGATTTAATTGGAATTACCGACACAGCAATTTTGTTCGCTGTCGTCAGCAATTCGATTAAGCATCCAATTAGAACTTTATAGCTCGAGGTTAATGAAAAAAAAATTTAATCACCTTTGTTGACATTATTAACCAAAATCACCTTTTTGTAACACAAAACAATAATAATAAAAATGTTCAAATTTGAACCGGATTAATTTGAACGTCACTGAAGCTAAACTTAACCTGCTTAAGTCTGGTTCAAATTTGAACGCTTTTTATTTTTGGCGATTTATTTTTCTCATCTGTCTTTTGGGATTGTCTCAGTTTATTTTAATCGTGATAACGACGAGAAACATTTTTGTTTGTTTTTTAAACGTTGTTTTAAGTCATTTGATTAATAATAATAAAAAAAGTTAAAGATGGCGAGGCTAATGACATTCATTTTCTCCCCAAGCTTTTTCTTTTTAGTCGTAATAAAGATGCAAATGACGACACGACTTTTGATTACTTTGTTGACTTTTCTACTTAATTTATTAACACGCAACAGTATCTCTCAACACGTCGTTCATCACCACGTTTGATAGAGTTTGGGGGAAAAAAATAAACAAACTGTATTCAATTAACGAGTGTTTTCGTTTTTAACTTTATACGAATGTCAATATTTGTCGTGGGCGTCTTTTGGAAAAACACCGGACAAACGAGCAGTTTTATCAACCGGATACAGGCCATTCTCGATTTACGAACGTTCGATTTACGAACGTTCGTAATAACGTAGTCATATTTTATACAAATAGTTTTTTTTTGTGTACTTTCCGGTTATAGCCAGACCAAGTCTGATGTTGCTATTTGCTTGTACTTAATTATGGGTTTATTATGCAGGTTAGGTTAGGTAAAACAAAGAAACGTATTAAACGCGTGATTATTGTTTTGTTTTTTTAACTTAGCCTGCACAATAAACCCATAATTAAGTACAAGCAAATGGCAACATCAGACTGGGCTTGGCTATAACCGGAAAGTACCCTTTTTTATATACGCTTTATATTAGCTTCACTTGTGAGTTGTTAGTTTGTGAGTGAGTGAGCTAGGAATTGAACTATACTGCCGTCTGCAGGCTTTTATGATAATACTGTATAATGTACCAAAAAGCGCATAAATCGAAAACGGCATCAGTCGAAAGTAAAAAAAAAATCGCACGAATCGAATCAAAAATTGCAGAAATCGAAAATGGAAATACTTACAGATTTTTTATTTACAGATTGCTTGATTTTTTATTTACAGATTTACTTGAAACTCACGTAAATCGAAATTTGCATAAATTGAAGTTCGCTTAAATTGAAACTTTCATGTCAAAAATGGAATTGCTCAAAACTCGCATACATTGAATACCACGTTACTCAAACGTCGCACTAATAGATTTGCATAAATTTAAAATTTGCGTAAATCGAAACTTGCAAAATTCGAAAATGAATAACTCAAAACTCGCATAAATTGAATATGAATTTTTCAAAGATCGCATAAATTTAAATTCGCATAACGCGAAACTATATAAAGACTATTATATTGTTTATTAATGGTTGAAATGCATTTTAATGAATTTGTTAACTGATTTCGGTACTGTTCTGTTAACCAAGAGGCCGCTTATGGCGCTTGGGTATAAGATATAGTATAGGTTTCAGTTTAGCTTAGGTAAAGAAAACGAATTTATTTTATGGTTAATCATAAACTAAAAAATATTTTTTTCCTAATATTTTTTTTCACATAATCTGGTATCCATACCCACAGACAGTTTAAGTTAGTTAACAACAGCAACAACCATGCCTAACTACTAGCGCCAAAAGCGGTTTCTCGGTTAGCAGAGTACAAAACATTATTTTTGGTTAATTTAAATGGACATTTTGATTATAAAATGATGTCATCTTTAACCATATATCAAAATTACGTCATCAAATTTGATGGTAGATTATTATGATTGGTGTTTTATGAGGTCGGTGGTAAAGTCGTCTACCACGAATACAAATGTCTGTCAAACTCACCTAAATTTGGGAATTTGGTTTATATGATGATGATGATGATGATGATGGTAATGACGACCAATATATCGACATCGGTTTTTTAATTTCTCTTTCAAGTTTTGAGACGATTATATGAGAGCTCGAAGCTGAATTTGTATTATTCCAAAAATTTGTTTGTCAGTGCATCAAAGTTAATTAAATCGGTTGTCATTAAAACTCAATGAGTTTTAAAAGCCGCTAATGAACAATGACGTGCGGTTTTCATAGCCATGGGATGTGATTCGGAATTTAATCTCAAAAGTCGTGTAACTTATTTGTTAGTTTTCCCTTTATTTTAAAAGAAGAATATTAATTTTGAAAAACCGTAACAGATCCTCTGGCTTATGTGTTTCATTTGACATTCGTTTCGAATGACATTTGATAGTTGATCGGTGTCGAATCGAAACGAGTCGAGTAGATGGTTTTATTTAAGATTTCTCATCAATTTTTTTTTCATTTTCATTAAGTTGTATTTGAAATACTTATTTTAATAATTTGTTTCGTGAAAATGAGAGAAATTTGACCATTTTATGTATAAAATAAATTGATGGGTTTTGAAATTTGCCCGGCAGATGTTAAGCCGTTAAAATGACGTTTAGAATTTAATCGATCGTTATCAGATCCTTTTAGCACAAAGTTGAAAGCATGCTAAGATGAAAAAGTTTGCCTGTATTCAAATTATACGATCGTTTGTACTGTACTTAGTTATTATGGGATTTATTATACCGCTTTTCTATTAGTCTCGAATCAGTTCTCTAATAGATAGCGACCTACTTTCTACAGTACTCAACTTCTACTCGTTTTCTATTCACGTTTTACTCACGTTCGACTAATGATTTACTTTTTGACTAACTTGTTCAAATTTAAAGAGTCGTGTTCTATTCACGTTTTATTTTCACCTTACTTTTGAGTCACGTTCTTTTTTGCTCACGTTTGACTATCGATTTACTTTTTTGACTAACTTTTAATTTTAGTTCCAATCACGTTATACTAATTTTCCAGTCACGGTTCTAGTCATCTTTTAGTCACTGTTCTAGTGATGTTCTACTCACGTTCCACTCATGTTCTATCCGCGTTTTATTCAGGTTTCACTCACGTTCGACTATCGATTTTCTTTTTGACTAACTTTTGAGTTATTCAAAAGCTACTTCTCTGGATAGAGAGACCTCAAATGAGATGGCTCAGGCATGTCCTGACAATGCCTCGGGAAAGACTGGCCTACCGGATCTGGGACACACGTTCAGTCGATAAAGGGCCTAGAGGGAGACCAAGAAACTGATGGCGAGACCAGCTCTTCGAAGTCTGTAAGAGGGTCTCGCTCAATGGCTGGGTCGATGCTTGTGTTGCGGCGGAGGATCGGACGAGATGGCGGTCCGTGCTGCATGGGCTTGCCCACCGCGACCCTGGCGCCTTGCCCGGATAAGCGGGCCCGAAAATGAATGAATGAATGAACTGACTTTTGAGTCATGTTCCACTCACGTCCTACTAAGGTTAAACTCGGGTTCCATCCAGTCACGTTCTATACAAGTTTCACTCAGTTTTGTTTGACCATCGATTCACTATTTGTCTAACTTGAGTCACGTTCTACTCACGTTCTTCTCAGGTTGTACTCTAGTAACCTTTTAGTTACGTTCCACTCATGTTCTACTCATGTTGTACTCACGTTCTATTCATATTTGACTATAGATTCACTTTTTGATTTAATTTTAAATCACGGTCTACTCATGGTTCTACTCATCTTCTAGACACGTTCATTATAATCACGTTCTGCTTACTGTAGTTTGGATTCACGACGGTCGACCCTGTTTATTTCTCTGAATCTCATCAGTAAGCTTACCTAAATAGTATACTGCAAACTGTTTACAAACTACTTACAAAGTTATGCCTTTAGTCGTCAATGGTGCTCTTAAATGTATTTGTATCTTTAGGGCAGTTGTTATTTAACGCACTTAAGGTGGAAAACAGCCTCGTAAAATCATTTATAAAAAAAACAAAACAAACTAAATCGGTACATGTTTTTCCAAACTCTATTTTCTCGCTTATCCTTTTATGTTAATCTAACTAGAGAAAGAGAATTCGAATCGTTGTTGACGTTGAAACGCTCTTCAACTTAAAACAAAGCAGATAAAGCTTGGGCCTTTTTCTCGGGGCCATGTACGCACACAGCACCACTAACATCGATTTTCTTAATCAATAGAATAACAAAAAAAGTTTAGTGTTGTAGATATGAGGGTGGTGGTGGTGAAGGCAGTAGTAGTACTTTTTTTGGTAGTGTTCATCGAGTTGACTCGTTGTGTGTTGTCGTTGGAAAATCGCCTTATCTCTGAAAGCGTTTTACTCTTATAGGTTAAATCGGCTAAGTTGAGTTTGTCTTGCCGACAACTTCCCCTCCCCTTAATCTTGCTCAATCTTTCCCACTTCCCGTCAATTGCGAAAGTGATTATCGGTTCGAGTTTATAAGTATGATTAAGATGACGTGACGATGAGAAAAATCGAACAGCCGATCAAAAGGATCAGCGCTTTGTGTTAATTAAAATTTTTTGGCACCGATTATGAAATCGGCTTCGAATTTTTAATTTGAATAACAGACAGGATGTTTTCCAGTAAAAAAAAAAAATTAAACTTTTTTTGTGTCTTGAAAAATTTACAAAAACTTCTTGCAACAGAGATAAAAAACATTCACGTTTTTTTTTCGGTATTGTGAATTTGTTTTGTTTTCAAAATTTTAATTTTTTGTTATAGCAACAGCACAATTTAGAAGATAGTATATAAAAATTCCGTTAACGTATTATATGAAAATTAATTTGTTTTTTGGTTCTTTAAGTTAATGAAAAATGGAAAAAAAAAATCTACTTTTTTACAGTCATTATCGATATATTTTTTTTTTCAGATAAAAGTGTATTCCTCTATTTTTTTTTGATGATTTTCTTTATGAAATTTTGCTATTTATGAAGGGGTCTCTTTGATGGACGGTAACGCTTTAATACTTACTAGGAAATAGCCCGTCAAAAATAACGGGAACGTTTTTTGTGTTCATTAAGAAACTAGAATGTAACCCCTGTGGTAGGTATGGTAACTACGGGGAATCTAGTTATGTAAACATTCCGCGTGGTATCGATAGCATGCATCGATAGCATTACCATCGAAACGCTAACACAAACTTATGCAAAATCGGTGGGTTACTGTTAAAAATCGAGGGGGTTACGCTACATCGATAGAATCGCGTTACGTCTCGCGCGTTATTTAGGGTAACTATTATATAGTGATTATCTAATGTTGCTCCGCAACATTCGCTTACGTGTAGCAATAATGAATTCCACTACAACAACATTAAATGACTCACTTTCTTTGCAAAGTCGCCTTGGGGCGGGGTTCCAAAAAACATTATTTGAGTGTCATGTGATGCCTTGTCGTATGACGTCATATGACGAAACTCGTTTTTAGCCAATGACACGCGAGACACACACACAGGAAAATCGTTGTTGTTATTATTTAGTAAATTCTCACTTTTAATAGTATTTGCCTAATTATTGTTTTTGAAATAAGTCATCTTATAAACACTGTCAAACTTGCAAACGACATCAATTACGTATTCCTAATCTGAGTAGTTAGGAACTGTACTTAAGTATCTAATCTAAACTAAAAACTACGCCAAAGTATTAGCGCAATGTTTTGTGCTTATTTTTATTTGGCACTTTAGGGTGCCCGACGCTTGTGACACTAATTAATTGTACTTTGAATCTCTTGGTATTCAAGATTAGATTAGTTAAACAAAACAACTAAATATATGAGTAATGAATCAGTATTATGTTTTTATTTAACTAACGTAACCTGGACTCCAAACCCATAACCCAGATAAAGAGACCACAACCGTGGTCTGTCATCTAACCCTAAAGTACAATTATGTTTTGTAACTAATATAAAAAAGATAATACTCTGATAAAAAAGTTCTCGAAAGTCAATTGCCATTATTTCAAAATTTTAACTTTGAATGTTTTATTTTGTATTTTTTTATTATTTATCAATCAAAACATAACTTGGTATTGACCGACATAAGGTTAGAACGAAAACCAGAAAAGTTGTTTCTATTTGTCCAACTGCAGGTTTATAACCAAAACCGAAAGAAAGCAGAAAAGGGTTATTCGAGGAGGTTATATTTGGAGATGGAAAACGAATGGGTAACAGGGTTGTCATGACAGGTCAAGATATTATTCATCCATTCCGCGTGATTGTGTTCTTATTTGTTGGAAATGGACTTGTGTGTGTGTGTGTGTGTGTGTGCCATCGATTTGTTTTGCACGCTGTGGTAAACCAGTGACGTCATTGGATGATGTTTGAGTAGCAAACCAAACCAAAATACATCACAAATATGAAGGATCGCAATACTTTAGGGTTTAGGGAATTGCTTTTTATGATTTTTATTTTTCCATTCAACTTTTGGTACGTCTCGGTCCATTTTTGGGGGTGTTCAATTTGTTAAGTTAGAAATGTTTTCGTTCACATTTTGTACTAAAACACAATATCCGTGTCTATATATTCGAGGTCAAATATCGCAAAATGTTTAGGTCGTTTTATTAAGAATTTTTCGCGAATATGCAACTTTGCGTTTGCTGAGTCGTGCGTTTGAAAAACACCCTTTATAACGCGACCTGAGAGTAATAAGGTTATATCTAACACTAAGGCTGTTTTGAGAAAATGGAGTTCAAACATTCAAACAGTTCTAGTATCTACAAATGATGACATAAAATGGTTTTTCCTGTGGCTTTTGAAATGTATCCATGTAACCTTTCAAGGTTTACTTAGTTGTTGTTGTGGAAAGAAATTACCTTGACTAGTTTTTAATACCTTATGATTTGCAGATAGAACTTTGTCATTCTAGAATCACCATTTTCAGTGAGAGTAATAAGGTTCTATCTGCTTTCATACAGGTTTTGTTGGTATTTTCATCATTATTGTCATACAATTACACTTTCGTATTTCAGTAATGAACAACTTATGATGTTTCACAAGTTTATTATTATTATTATTATCATTTTTATTAATATTTTATATTATTGACGATTCATTTGGAACCAAGATACTGTATTACAAACTAAAAATATGTAACAAACATTAAAAAAACCTAAAACTTAATAAAACACAATTTTAGATAACAATTTATTGTATACAATAATTTGTTATATCATTAAATGACTTATTCATAATAGCTTACATTGTTGAGATAGTATTATTAATAATAGGTTATTTAAATAACTAACTTCCGATTTTCGTAAACTCATATACCAGTACCAATTTAAAGTTTTTAAGCGGATAACTCTCAGAGGGTTCTATTTACAGTAGTCCTGAACACAGAATATAAGGTTCCGAACCAGAGTAACAAAACAGTACTGGTAATTGGTTACATGATCTAATTAACAACGTTAGTGATACTGTACGCAGACTCGGGCCCTAAACAGAAACAATTTTGCAACTATCGTCTGCTAGGTTTTCAGTTTCGGTTGGCAAATAGGCTTACCTCTTGCTTTTGGAATTTTCATTTCTATCGTTGCATTTTACATCCCGGAACATTATTCCATCAAAAACTGGATTTTTGAAAATTTGTTGGGTGAGATAAAGAAATCTAAAACCAGATATCTAATAAAGTTGGCTAAAAGACCAAGAGTTTGAAATAATGAACTAATCCGCAATATTGTTATTTTCATCAATATTAATGTTGGTGGTCGATTAGTATTGATAAAAAGGACGTCAGATAAAGTTAAAATATCGCGTTTCTAGAGTCTTGTCGTCGTCAATTTTAACTACTTTTTTTTTCATTTTAATTACATTTTGTCTCATTGGAACACTAAAGGATTTGAACAACTACATCACAAGAAATGAACAAGATATACAGTAATGATAAAACGTAATACCGACACTAGAATTACAACCAGTGAAACAAAGAGCAAATTGTTAATTGCCTGTGTATAAAATATTATATGTTTTAAAATTTGTTTTTAAATTTGTAAATTTATTTTTTTTATTTTGATGATACATCCCATAGGTACAAATTGATAAACAGATACAAGCAATATACAGTTGGTAAGTGCGGAAGGCAATAATTCAATTCTAAGTGAAAAACGAAAGTGAAAAGGAAAATCGCATAACAATCCAGTGTGTCGACATCGAGAATATATTGAAAAACGCTATAATACCTCACACACAAAAAAGCTCGGTCGCATGTTTTTTGGTCGAAAACATATTCGACGTAGAATGACCAAGAAAGATTAGTTTTGCTACAATACTTTTTTTGCTACCAAAAAGAAATAATTCAAAAATATTTTTTTTGTTAGAGGGTGAAAAGGATAAACAAACCGCAACAATTTTTAAATAAATAAATGAAAATGGAAATTTTAGTTTGTTACTTAGTTTAAATTTTGACAAAAAAAAAATTATTTCTTCTGGTTATCATTGTAGTTAGGGTGCATTTCTTTATCATTTTAACCAATTTTTGTAGTGAAGCGTCAGACGAAAAGATCTTGGCAGTATTTATTTATTGATAAAACGTTCGAAATAAACAAGAGGGACAACACAATTTACATGTTGATACAAAGAATACAATAATTAAAAAAAAAATTAAAAATTCCCAATATGAGTTTTAAGTTTTGTATTGAAGGGCCTTATTTGACCACATAGACTGTTCATCGGTACATGTCGAACGAACAGTCAAAAAAAGTCCTGTTACAGTGCAATCTATTGGTAATGACAATAACAATACACCGAGTTCGTCCCTTGATGCCCCTGCACGTAGGTACAGGTTTTTCAGACGTTGCAGTTTAACATAGCCGTTAGCTACAGCTTTATCAAGCTTTTCAGCTTAACACAGCGGTTAGCTACAGCTGTTTCAAGCTTTTCAGCATAGCACTGATTTCGACCTGAGCACATTCCTGCGCAGATTAATCACTCAGTGCATGTCATGGATTAAACCGCTCACAAGAGGTAGATCATTGTTTGAAAAAACAAAACACAACAATTGATAGCAAATAATAGCTTCTCGAGTGTTGCGTCACACCATAAACGTGCATAGTGTGACGCTTCTCTACCATGCTGGCGGATGAATACATAAGCAGTGCAGGAATGCATTCAGATAGAAATCAGTCCATAGTTAGCACTTGGGGGTATAGTGGTTATCACAGACAATAAGAAAACTTTGTTTAGTGACACTTTCCTGAATGCCACAACACAACAAAGATAAAATTTAAAAGAAAATATCTGGGATTTGACAATCCTGTTCGAAGTTCCATTGTAGTAAAGCCGTTATTTGTGAAAGAAAAACAGAAGTTTGAAATGATCTTGCCTGTTGATTAGCACATTTATTTTGGCGTAATCTTATGAAACCGAACTTTTGACTCGCCTTTGTATACTGTAGATGTACTGTATAGAGTGTATGTACGTACATTCATTATATCATTACGTTTTATTATACTCTTTTATTATACGTTTTATTATATTAGCTTTACTTGTGAGTGAGTGAGAGCTGGGAATTGAACGTATATTGCCATCCACAGCCAGTTATGAGAACATACTGTATAGTCCAGTGCACCAAAAAACGCATAAAACGAGAACCGCATAAATAAAAAACCATATAAGTCCAATGTGACAAAAATCATATAAGTAAATAAATAAAATTGCAGAAATTATTAATTTTTATTTAAATCAAATATCGAATTAGTCGCATAAATCGAAACAAGCAGAAATCAAAAAATGGATTCTTTGCATTATGCATGCACATACAGTACATCTGTATATGACAGTACGGTATTTAAGTAATATGCTTTAAAAAGCATTTTTTTTTAATATACCGGTACTTGTTTTATATAATTTTATCATTACTTGTTATTTTATGTAGTTTTGAGCTGACACAATTGTTATTTGTGTTTAATTTCACTATTCCGAGTATTTCATATATTTTCGCGAGGCAATACGTTGTTTTGTTTGGAGTGTTATTTCGAACGCTCACGTTCGTTCTTGTTTGTGTTATTTAAATAAATTAAATTGAATGTTTTAAAAAAAAATTACGGTTTATTTTATTATATAAAACTACTGTCAAATGTCAATATCCTTACGGCGAGTAACTCAATTTGGGACACATTGTATATTGTTCAAGGTGCCCAACTTTTAATATCTTGTCACGACCTGCTGTGTTGTTCATTGCCAGATATTGTCTTAAATTGAATTTCATTTCACGGATGACAAATCTGTTGGAATCGTCTTTTTTGTCGTCGTTGTCTCAAGATTTTAAAATTCGATTTGATAGCCAACTCTTTTTGTTTTGTTTTTATTTTATCTGACATGAAGAATGGGTAATTGTATTAACTAACACTTTTCATTTCCGAAGAACCTTTTTCTTACTTTATATAAAACTTGGTGTATATAGAAAAGTTCATATACTCGATCTGTTTTTTTTTATAAAAAGTATCATAGTGTTTCAACTTTTTATTTTAAAATTCCAAAAAATGGAAAAACGCAATTTCACTTGAAAAGCTTTTAAAAATATTGACACAGTGAAGTTTCTGTTTCAATGACAACGCGTCACGTATCATCCGGGTTTTTTTTTTTAATGCACTTTTTATTTTATTTAAACTTTTTATATATATACATCTGTCTGGTATCTCATAAATAAAAATAACATTTTATTTTCTGAATATGATGGAATGGTCAGATTTGTATTCGAAAAAAAAAGAACAAGTGAATATTATATACACCATATTTTTTTCTATGGTTATCTCCTCAGAATAAGATATACTTGACGACCTGAAAAATACGTTTTTCGTAAATTTTTATATTTGTATATATATTTTCATTTTATCATTTTATTTAATGATAAATATACTGAATTTTGACGGTTAAATATACAAGAACTCCACACCGCTTTTATTCACGTATAAAGAGGAAACAAATTGGTTTTTTACAACCTGAAAGATTACCTTTTTATGACGTCACGAGTCGATCTATGTCGTAACTACATCGTCACGTGAACCACAGCGGACACTAAATAACACCAGTCTCGTTTTTTATTAAGATTTTATTCCATTTGTGGTCTACTTTAAAATTTAATAAAAATCGGAGTTTTTCGTACATTTCGATGTACTTCGGAAACGTGTGTTATACAAACGTGTCATATACGTAGTTTACAATCTGCCACTCAACCGGAAGTGTTCTAAAAAATGGATTTTAAAAAAACGGTGGACACGTATGAATTATTAATATACTAGTAAAAAAATACTGTCATACGACACAACCAAAAAAAATCCAACTCAAAGTCCATTAGTTACAATATTTGACGCAAACGTCAACAGGAAGTAATATCCTACCATTACGTGTCAAGTCGTGAAATCCTTTCGAATACTTTCTTTTTATTTTATTTCGACTAGTTTTTATACACTTTATATTAGCTTTCTTCGTGAGTGTGTGAGCTTTGTCAGTTGGGAATTGAACATATCTACAGTTTATGAAAATATACGGTATGCACCAAAAAAACGCATACAACGAGAACCGCGTAAGTTCGTTTTCGCATAAATAAAAATCCGCATAAGTTTAATGTAAAAAAAAAATCGCATATATAATTGAAAATTGCATAAATCAAAACTGGAATCATTGAAAACTCGCATAAATCAAATATCGAATTACTCAACAATCGCATAAGTTCAAGCAAAATTGAAATTCGCGTATCAAAATTCGTATAAATCGAAACATACAGAAACCAAAAATGAATTTTTTTTGCATTATGTATATATACGTACATATATCTGTATATGACAGTATACTATACAGTAGTATAAACAGTATGTTCAAAAGGCATTTTCAATGTACTTGTTAGATATAATTATACTTAGGCCTACTGTTTACACTCGTGTTGTAGTTATGGAAACATAAACGTTAGTTTCTCGTATAAAGTTTATATATGACCAATAAAATTTCTGCACTAAAAACTATATAGCCTATTTTATTTTTTCTATTTTGTGGGAAACAATAATATATATGCATCTGTACTGGACGAAATGAAAAATAAAATTTCGCTAATATGCGATTTTGATTGATTAACTAACCTAACGTCGCTTCCCAACAGCGCCATAGTTTTTAGTAAATGACCCAAGAAGATGTTACATTGATTCAGTTAGCTTAGATCGCATTTTAGCGAATTCTGTTTTTCATTTCCGCCAATACAGACGCATATTATTTACAATATTTCCACAAAATGGGAAGTTGAAATATATAACTTTTATACAGAAATTCCCATGGACTATATATATACTACAGCTTTTCTAGCTTTGTTTTACGTAAGACGATAGATCTTAAAACATATTATATTAGTATATTTGTTAAAAATACTAACTACGAAATTTTGGCCCTTAGGGCCTTAGATCATTAATGTAAATCAAAGGTTAGAACTTCAAGACGTCCTTTGATGTGGCTTGGTTAGTCTGGTGCTCGAATAGCTAATTTTAACATTAATTAATTAGTTAATTAGTGCAGCCTTGAAGTAAAAAAAAAAGTGTTCTTTCTACCTTTCATAATTTTAAGATTAGATTTAATATTTGATATTTATTATAGCAAAAATGTATATTCTATGCTATAAGAAAAGCCCGTTTTTCTCTATTAGTAAAATCGCATATAAAAAACTAAATCGATGATGTTCTGTGCATCGTGTACTAAACCGTGCATTTGAGTCGAAGTTTTCTTTTGTTGAATAGGGTTGAAAGGTTGTGTGTCATACATACATAGTGTGTGTGTGTTAAGTCGTCATTGCAAATGGTTCGCTAAGGGAGTAATGGGGCATGTTGTGTAACCGGAAGCTAGTTGCAATCCGAGACTCGGTAGGTGACTCTGGAGACTTGGGAATTGCATTTGGAGAAGGGGTTCTTCCTTCTTATTGACATTCGGACATCTGTCGTGGTTACGAAACGAATTTCATTTTATTCATGTTTTTTTTCTTTCTCTTTTGCATCTAAAATGCTCAATGGAATTGCTTGTTGGATTTGTAGAATGTTCCATTATGTTAAGGGTTACGTTTTCGCAACAACTTCGCATAAATCGAAAATCGTATATCGGAATCACCATAAATTGGGAAAAACTACAGGGGACTATTTTTAGAATGAGGACCTACGTTTGTGTTACACGCGTGGTGTACACATGGTGCAAGAAAAATACCAGGAACGTTTAGTCACTTACATATGAACGCACATAAAAGTGAAATTACTTGTCTATGATGCGCATTTGAAAGAATTTTTTCGTGCACACAAAACAGTAAAATTGAAAGAAAAATCGAGAAATGTCGCACTATTAATTTTTTTGTGTTGGTTAATTTTTTTACATTTGAAGGGCTTCGAGCAATTTAAATGATAAGCTGCATTTTTTAAATTGTTCATGAGACCCGTTTTTCTGGCTCCATAGAGTACCATACTGAGCAACAAAGTAGTTTTCTATATTATGCTACCATTTTTTTTGGAAAACCTAAGAAGTGGTAAAGTAACCAGCTAAAAACAACACTGGGGGACAGTTTGATGTAAAAATGTCAATTTTGTGAAAAGTGTGGCTTATCATTATATTGCCCGGAGCCTTTTATTTATTTATTTATTTATTGTCAGTGCATTCCAGAGGGACAAATAATCACAAAGACTAAACCATACAGAAAATTCGGTACTTTTCTGTTATAGCCGGGGCGAGTCTGATGTTGATATTTGCTTTGTACTTGGTTTATTTTATATGGGTTTATTTTGCAGGTTACGTTAGGAAAAACAAAGAAACGTATTAAATGTATGATATTGTTTTGTTTTCCTAGCTTAACCTGCAAAATAAACCCATAACCAAGTACAAGCAAATAGCAACTCAGACTCGCCCCGGCTATAACAAAAAAGTACCGAAAATTCAACAGTGAAGCACAAATTAAAAATTGTCACTATGTATAACATATTTAAAAAGATGACGTTTGAAATGATGACAATTCTACAGACAGTTGTTAGAATGACAATTTACATGTATTTATTCAAGGGTGGTTCCAGATAATACTTTTGGTCATTTTCCATATCTCATCGATTGTGCTGTTAGGTCCACGTTCCCACTTTATTGATTTTTGGGTCCGATCCTCCCTTGGGTTCAGAAAAGGGAGCACCACATGAAGTAGCTCACATCATCGGTCTTCATTATCTGTGCAGTTCTCAAGTGACAAAAATTTCAGTATAGACTTGTTGATCTTTCTATGTTTTCCTAGGAAGTTTCTTTAGTCGTTCTTGAGTCGCTCGGCTGGTTTGGAATATCTGTGTAGTAAACTCATTTCGTTTTCTAAAGAATGTGTCCAACGTTAGGGATCACTCGATACCAAGATCTTCTCAAATAAAAGTTTCAGGTGCTCTTATCTGCGTACTTTATAGGAGATGAAAAATCTAATCTTATAGGATTATTAAACTTATATCTCACTCTAATGTTATATCATTTCGTCTCGTTCTTTCGGTCATTACTCTTTTCAGCATGACTTTGGACTTGCTCAGGACCAAAAGTTAATGGTCAAGACATGGTAACTTGAAGAAATAACATTTGCTTTCAAGCTTAGTAATCTTCTTTATGACTTGTCGGTTGGCTGCCTGATTCACTGGACGGATCCACCTTGTCAGTCTTCAATTACTTGGAGGAGGTGTTCTGCTTCAATGAAGTTCCACCAACCTGTAGAAATGGGATTTCGCGTGATCAACAATTTTTGTCCGTGTTGATATTAATCGAGGCGCTTTTCGCACTGAACCGAAAATCCATCAACAGCGTGTAGGTCAGTCTGGGATCGAACCCATGTCACGAGATCATATGTCTCATATTAATTCTCTCAGTCATGATAATACATTATCGCTGACGATAGCACAGTAGTGTCTTGTTTCAATTAAACAAATTTACGAGTAATGCTTCTTCCGGTGATGACGGAATCTACAGGGTGGCTGAAAAGTAACTCCCTATTCAAAAGTGCTAATAATTGAAGGACTTGGTGCAGTGACCGGATTGCTCCATTTATTTTTTTAAATTCGCAATGAACCATTTGATTCAATCCAATTTTCTCTATCTTCAACAGTTCCATTTTTCATATCACATGTATAGTAACACAGATGAAACGTATAACAGGCTAAACAAAATAAATTGGCTAAAATACTCTCACAATATGAACGAGCTGTTTTAAGCGTCAGTGCTACAAAAAATTGGAACTACCTGGTTACTGCACGAAGTCCTTCAATGGTCAAATGTAGTGAAACAGTTTTACTGTAAACCGTAGAATGCTTAAAATTAAGACACATTGAAACATTGGAGACAACTTATACCATTTTACAGTCGACAATAAAACTTGTATTTTGCCATAATTGGCCAATAAGTAGTAAAGTTATTCGAACTATTCAATAGGAAATTATTTTTTTGCCACCCTGTACTAATTCTTTTTAGGTAGATAAACTCTCAACACCATATTCTTCCACCATCGTTCATATCAGATTCTGATCGACTTTGTCGTACACTTTCTTTAGATATTCAAAGACGATATACAGATAAAAAAATTCTGCCTCCTTATAAAAGCGCTATCTCGGTAATCTAATATAATATTAAAAACTGATTCGCACATCTTTTCTTTAACGACGACATTCACGCTGCCCCTCTTAGTGTTTCTTGTCTACAATTTTTTGAAATTCCGCTCTGGAATACCTTTTGCCCTAAGCAGTTGGTTCCAGCAATACGTTGTTTCCATTTTTTGAATTGTCCCATTTTCTGTATTTTTCATAAGAACTACCAGAGACTTAATCCAACTTTGTCTCGTTAGAACATTTCACGAAATTTAATTGTTCTATAAAGCGGTTTGGAACGTGATTTTCAGAGCATCTGGAAAACAACTTGTACGTACGTATGTATGTATGTGTGTGTGTGTGTGTGTGTGTGTGTGTGTGTGTTTGTGTGTTTGTGTGTGTGTAAGTAATGTCTGTGTGTGTGTAGGCGTGAGTGCGCTCCATTTTTTATCGCTCGTTTTCTCATTTTATTAGTTCGCGAATTGGAGCTCATTCTTTTGCACGAGAGCAGTTGGCGAAGTGTAACAGCTCTTTTTTATAGATTTCTACCTTTCTAACTCTGTTCATCCGTTTAAACCAGAACTTCCGATTTAGTGTTCGCTACTTACAATTGTAGATTAAAGTCGCAGGATTGGTCATAAAACTTGTACTTTTTTTCTTACTTATACTGCATCAAATTGATTTTTTGTCATTTTCTTAGCTACGGTGTCATAAGTGACTAAAATAAATCGAAGTGAATTTTACTGTCTAGAAAACATTACATATGTGACGTCATTGTGAAAATTAGAAGTTAGTCGATTCGGTCTCAGTCTGTTGCTATCGATAAGTAAATATTGGAATAGCTACTGTATCAACTTTTTTTCTTTCTAATCCATTGCAGATAAATTTTATTGGAAATGCCTAAACTAGCATCATTAGTTTGATCATCCGAAAGTAAAACAGTTTTCGTAATTTAGGAGTCGCAATCATGACCGTGTTTGTGATTTGGCGCAGGTGTAAGCGGTAGTGAAAGAAGTGAAAAACAATTTTTCGATTTTCGTAGTTTCAGTCGTATATATTAAAATTGTTTGTACAGCCGTAATTATTATTGGACTTCATATAACAAACAAATTGACAAAATAAAAATTGATTTTGCAAGTCATAAACTTTTTAATTCGTATATAAAAAGTTCAATTTGTTTACATGTGAGTGAGTTTGTGAGTGAGGTCCTAAATGGTCAGTTACGTATACTGCCATCTTCGGGTGTTTACGAGAAAGGGCATAACAGTTGTTATGCATGTTTACTTTGTATTTAAATTAACCATGCAACAACTGAAATATCTTCACTGAATAGCATGGGTGACTTGCAGAGAAGCTGGGGCAGCGTGCCTTTAATTGTTGTTATCAATTTTTTATTTTGGTTGGATTATTGGAAATGATTTAAACAAAAGTGGATTCTGACTAAATGGCTACAACCACTGCCTCCTCTCGGTAGCTATGACTCATGGTTTTCGATGTGACAATGCTATTTCCGTAAAAATGATTTCAAGGTCAATGAGAATAGCATTACTGTATTTTCCTGGGATGTTCTGGTCATATTCTATATCATTATAATCGACGTATCTACAATACAAAGCGAGTCATTATCCTAATACATTTAAGATGAAGCACTCTGAATCGAATTTGCTTACTTTTTAAAAAAATGGCGTCTTGAGTAGACATTTTTATTGAATTAGCCATACATAGTATGTGAAGAAGCCAAATAAATTTTTTTTTCTAGGTGGGGGGGGGAACTCTAAGATAGCAACCGTTCAACCACAATTCAAGCTGAAAGTTCTAAAATTAGAATTGATGGCTCTCTTTACGTCAAATGTGATTTTCGATTTCCTGACTTTATATTGTTAGAGTGGCTAGTTATTTCCGGATTCTTTGACCTCTCACTTTCCACCCAAAATTTCCAATCTAGTGTTGATTCCATTCCCAGACCAAACGTACTAGGTTATACTGGATTTTCTTTTCTTCTCTTTCAAAGGTAAGGCTTCTCTCAACTCTTGCAGCTTTATGGGTTTGTCGATATTGCCTAGGCTTGGCTCCACTTTAATAAAACTCGACGGGTTTCATCCGTATATATATCTCACGTGAAAATGGTGATATCTAGCCTCTCTATCTTAATATCCTCTTCAGCTGCCCTCGTCTTTAGCCCGATGCCCATTATTAAGCTTTTCCATAAGGTTTCGTTTCAACGACGACTCGAGTTCTTGACGAATGATGATGACAGTTTCGCCTTTGTAAACGACCGTGACACATGTTGGTAATGTAGTGGCCTGTTTGTGCAAGATAAACCGCATTAACAAAAATGATGTCATAAAGGTTGTAGAGTACGTTATCAAACAAAGTAGCTTATTAACCCTAATTCACGTTGTGAAATTTTACTTGTTAAGTGTTTTTAGTTTGGTTTGTTGGTTTTAACTTTCCAAAGCCCTCCTGTCTCTCGCAATTTTTGGTGTCGAGAAATTTGTTAACGATGACGTCAGCATCTTGTTGAACCAATGGAAACTGGTTTGCAAGAAATTAATGTCACAACTGTGCACAAATTGCTAGACTTGCCACACACAAAGTGACATGAGATTTGCCTTGAGATTGAAACGCTAAAATATGTCAAAACCAATTAATAGTCATAGAGTCTTAAGTGTACAAATTTTAATTTACTAATGTTGGTGATGAGTTAAAAATGTTATTAGTAATACAGGACGAGGCAAAAGGCTGGTCACAGCTAAATATCGCAAAAACCACGTCATATGAAATTTTTTATTGAACCGTACTCGCTTGTTTATCCAAAAATACTGCAATGAATGCAATCTATGAGTATTATGTGTGTATTTCTTTTTGTTCTCCTTAAGAGCTACGGTCCCGTTGCCTTTACATTAGTGCCTACTTTCGTCTTGTTGTTATTGTTTCTCTTGGAACGCAATAAACGCTATTCATTGTCATGTATATCAGACATGAGCTATTCAATGACGTAACTGAAAATTACCTTGGATGTCATTTTCAAGGTTATCCAATTATTATTTTTTAAAATATTTTTTACACCCAATATGTGATTTAGAAAAATGAAGATATTCACGAAATAATGCCAAAGCATCAAACAGATCGAAAATTGACCGGTAAAAACGGAAGTTACAGGCAAACGAAAAAAGGTGTGATAGGAAAACTAGCAGGGGCAGCCACAACAGACATAGCTTACTTGACAATATATTAGGGGAAAAGCAATGTAAAAGTTTTGGAAATACCTATTAGTCATTAACACATACAACAGTTTCATATGTATTCCCACAACTTTTTTACCACTGTTTCGCTTCTCCGTTGACAACTAGGCCATGTTGTTGCAGCTGCCCTCTAAGATTCCTTTCTTGTAACACGGTTCTTCTTTCGCCTGTAACTTCCGTTTTTACAGGACAATTTTCAATTTGTTTGATGCGTTGGAATTATTTCATTAATATCTTTATCTTTTACATCACACATGGGGTGTGAGATGGAATTAAAGAAAGTTAATAATTGGATTGACCGTGAATAATTTTCGAGGTCACTTCTGGTAACGTCATTGGATAGCCTAAGGCCGATATACATGACAATAGTTCAATCATAATTTTTATATCACTAATGATTTTCGCGATATTTAGCTGTGCCCAGACTTTTACCTCACCTTGTATACTGTACTCAAGTTAGTGGGCAAAGTTAGTTATCCAAAGAGTTCTTACGCAATTTTTGGTGTGGCAATTCGAGCATTCGTTGACAACGGTGAAGTCAGCTTCTTGCCAACTAGTTTTCATTGGTTGGAACAAAAACCTGACGTCACAGTTGTTTACAAATTTTCACACCAAACTATATTTTTTCTAGTAATTATATCTGATTTTCTGCTGAATTTTTAAATGCGAATTTGATATCGACGTGACAATTTCATACGATATTAATAACAATACCCTTTGTTACTACGAGCACTTGACAAGCTTTTCAAGTGAATTAAGCTGAGACAATGGGATTTGTAAGAAGATAATGATTATTAATGACTCCCAAACAGTTCATAACGGCAACACTATTAACGACGTCTCAGTCACGACACGTTTCGTGCCATGAGTGTCATCAACCGAACATTTTAACTGACAATACGTTTGATTGATTAGCTTTAAAAGGCAATGGTTATTTTCGAAATTAATTTATTAGGCTTCTGGCAAAACTATATCAATTGAAAGGCCTGGTGTAAAAGAGTAACATTTTTACAAATTTTGAGGAAGTCGACATGTCGTGCTGTCTCTATGGGGGTATTTCTTAAACTGGTATTCATTTATTTATTTATTTATTGAAAACCGCTCTAAACGAACGAAAGGGACAAAACCGTACAAAGCAAACGATCTAACAAAACTAAAAATAATAAGGTAAAAGGTTAAAAATTACCAATAAAATGTTTTAAAAGAATATTAAAATGTTTACATTTCAACTTGCAACATGAACGAGAACAGGAAAAGACTGAAGATCTAATTTTATAGGGAAGGCTGTTTCAGTCCTTCATGCTACAAAACGGAAACCGCTTCAGGAGATAAGGGTCTATCGTCAAAGAATCTTCAAATTTAACTCTTCTAATACTTCTAACAGAAGTGTGGGATAAAACGAATTTTATAACGTAGTGAAAGGGGTGGTCTCGATCACGTATCTTTGAACGCATTGTTGTTTTGCTCAATATTATGCGTTAGGGTGGTAAAATTGCAAATAACACATTCGAAAATTCTTCTAGGTCATTTTTTGATAAAAATGTTACTTGAAATTATTTCAGACGAGGCTCTTGGATTTTTTATCGAGTTTCATGTTTAAGGCTTGGTGGACAAAGCAAAGCGTACATACTGTTGCCTAGTTCAATCTCGACTATTGGGTGTGACCCTCTGTAAGGCTTCCACGTTACTATATATACTATTCGATACTATATACTATTCGATTTCCCATTTAACTTTTCTACTCTTCTTGAACGGCTTCTCCAACTTTTGTAGCTCTTTTTTTTTGTATCAGTCTGTCTGCTTATCATTCGTTCACAACGATTCTCGTATTACCTCCGAGAGTCGAAAACTTGGCGAGCAATTCCATTGGTACTTTGGGAACTTCGCATCGCCATTGCTTATTCACGTCGAAAGGATTGATCGAAAATAAAAATAAAAAATACCAGCTAGCCTCCTTTGATCTTGACTTCCGGTTAAAGCTATTCTTTTTATTCTTTGATCATTCGAATCGCCATCTGTCGTTCATATTCGTGGTCAAACCTCTCTTGTAGTGATAAGTAGGGAGCTACTAAGCGAGGTCATCAACAAGAAAGGAAGAAAAAAAAGAAAATGGTGGATCAATAGATCGATTCAGCTAGTTGATGCTACAAAAGCACTCTGATTGTTTACACCCCTAACACACTTAAGAAAAAAAATTCTCACAACAACCCAATGTGAGTAAAAGAAACGAGATTGAGTTACTTTAATTTCCAAGACTCAGAGAAATGCGTCTCGCGTTTCGTCGATAAACACATTGTCTCTAGATAAATTTTTTTTACTTCTTTCTTTGATTCTGTAAACTGAAAGAAGAATACCACTAAACTTGTTTTTTAACTGCAGTATCAGAACAGTTATATGACCATTAGTGCGCGCCATTTTTCCTTTGCTGTTCTCGAATGCTAAATAAACAGAGAAGCAAAGAACTCTTATTCAAAAAACCCGCCTTTTTTCTGATTGGTTAGCTGTTGTCATGGAGATGATAAAGCAAAAAATAAGTGCGCGCGCTTGCTCAGCCAAAAAGCCTCCTTTACGGGGTTGTTCGAAACTTGAGAAGTTTTAGGAACATTTTCGGTGATTTTTTTTGTCAGCATCAATGAAAGTCAATAAGCTATAAATTCGATTAACCAAAAAGAAAAAACAGGACGGTACCTGGGTTTTAATACAACAAAGTTTTCAAATACAGTATTCTGAAACGCGACGGATTTAATGTGATGGAGAATCAAAATTATGCTGTCAGACGGTGCCCGTGAAGCGGAAAATCAAAATGGCTGACGTAATTTCAGCCTCAAAATTCGACATCTCGTGAAAATCCAGGGATCCCGAGAGAGAAGGAGGCAATAGATAATGTACTAATTCGTTTCACCTTCTACATTCATTCACATTCTACCTTCGTGCTTGAAGTTAACCGAAACGTTAACACCGTGATTTAGCAGAAGGTTTTTTTGGTTGCAGTTGTTTTTTTTTTGTGTGTCTCAAGGTAGTTTGCTTCAATTTTACTACACACAATAGAATACTAATGGTCATTCTTTATTGGCTAAATGTGTGTCAAGAATTCACTAGAGCCTAAAATTAGAGGTTTTTACAACATTCAATAAGCGAAAGCTTTTACTTTTTAGTTGACTAAGACTGGAAAAAAAGTTGAAAATATCAGTATAATATAAGAGAATTGAAAAAAATGGTTAAGAAAATAGCTGTGGGGGGGGGGGTAAAATATATCACTATGATTTAGATAGTGTTTATTTTTTAGATAGTGTTCAATACGTACGAGCTTATTAAGCCACGATCTTTAACATCTTAAACGGGTTGTCATGATTCTTATGAAAAAGAGTTTTCAGGACTAAAATAATTTTGACGTCATAAACGAGAAAGTGTCTGCAGTGAATTTCAAGGATTGTTATCTTTTCTTTTTATAGAAAACCACCGCTTTTGGCGCTAGTGTTTTTTTTTTTTTAAACTAATTTAAACTGTGTAGATATCAGTTTAAGTTAGTTAAAAATACAATACTTGATAATTTATCATTAATCATGAAATTTAATATTTTTTTGTTGGTTTTATCTAATCATGGCTAATAATATATTATTAGCCGTATATTACTAGCTAGTATATTATTAGCCATGATCTAACAGAAGCTGAAACCACTACTTTGGTCACTAGCGCCACAAGCGGCGCCTTTCGGCAAACGGAGAAGTTCAAAAGTTTTTTTATACAAATGTTTAAAAACTATCATTTATTTTTAGTCAAATTGTTTATTCCAATTGTCATTTAAAACAACTTCTATTTATACACAAGCAACTTTTTCATGTTGGACTAACATAGTCATCAAAAAAATGGCTATCCAATATTATCTTACAATTATATTTACTATTACATCCAAAAGTTATTTCAGTAAAACTTTCGAAATTAGCATCGATTTTCAATTGTTTAAAGGGAATATAAAAGTCATTCATCGTACAATAGAGCCAACTAAACGACGCCTTGTCATTAATATTGCATTCTAACGGACTCCATTTTGGGTCGACATTCGATTAGTTGCGATCAAGGGACATATCAACATGAATTAAATAATAATAAAAAATATATTTGAATAAATAAAAAGAACGAACAGGAAGTTTTTTAAGCTCTCGTACATTTCTTTGGTTTTTAAAAATTGTTTTTTGTTGCCGTTGATACCTTTTCTTAAAATACTTTTTAATTAACAATTTTTACATTTTTTAAAAAAAAACATTTTTGTTTGTAAAATCATCTCATTGTGATGGAGCAAAATAAAATTCAATAATGTGTAGTTAATTAGTGATTTGGTAAAGTTAAACCGGAAAAGTGTTGTTTTTTCGAAAAATCAACGAAAATCCCCTGAAGTTTGAGGTTTGGTTCGGTTCCCCGAAAAATCAATTTCGAATCGTATCCCAGTTGTACCCAAAGGGCAAACTTCGCTTGTGTTTGTGAAATCCCACGTGAACTAGTTGGAGGCAGTGTTTAATTACAAACACTTTTGCTAAACTCGTGTAAACATGTTGGAAATAGACAAGCACACTTTTCGTCGGTTGCTAAACGGAGATTAGACCAATTGAGTTGGTTTTACGTTTTGTAATTGTGTATCTAAAGCGTCTATTTGCCCAGGAACATTTACATTTCAAGTGTAAAAGTTTTATCGTTATCTGAAAATTAAACAGAGTTTTCCTCTACTGGTTGGGTCGGTGTTAATCTATATAACCACTTGGTAATAGGATTAACAGAATGGAATAGAACTTTGATTTTAAACATCAATATAAAGACAGCATAGATAGTTAGCCCTATTTATCGATTCGGATGATTTTTATTTGATATTTATCGAATTTAATATCGATTAAGTAATTAGAAACGTGAACGATTTGTTGTGTTTGGAACGTAAACAAAATATCGTTTTCACATTCTAAATTCGATCAGTTCGAATTTTTTCAGATTAAAACGTCGAGACTTCAAACTCTTAGAAGCCAACGATTAGTCGCGAATGGAAACTTTAGCATCAATTTGTAATTTTAGTTATATTGACATGTTGGAGATGATTTTTATACGCTTTTTTACTCGTGAGTGACTTTGTGAGTTTGTGAGTGAGTGAGCGAGCTGGGAATTGAACGCATACTGGCATCTAAGACGTTTATGATAATATGCTTCTATGGGCCAATGGACCAAAAATTGCACAAATTGAATAAAAAATTGCAGAAATCGAAAATGAATTTACTCGAAATTCGCATAAATCGAATATCACATTACTCAAAGATCGTATTAATTTACAGTCGCATAAATCGAAATTCGCATAAATTGAAATTCGAATTTTTTTTTTGTTTTCATTTATATTCCACTACTGGAGAAAAGCAATTCCCTTCATAATGTTTTGGTCCCATCTTGGACTGTAAATAAAAGATAAAATAAAATTTTAAAAAAAATTCGCATAAATCGAAACTTTTGCAAAAATTTAAAATGGAATTACTCAAAACTCGATATATGGATCTCGTCTTTAATATTTTTATTTTTTTATGTATGTATGTGGTTTTGAATTAAAAGAAATGGTTTATTTTATTAGACACTTTTAAAACAGAGTTGTTGCGAAACCGTGACCCATAATGCATTTTCTTTTCTGAATGCATATTTTTTTTTCCGAAAAATAATGGAAAGTGCAAGACTATTAACTCGAACTTTCTCTTTGTTTTTAGAGGCTATCAATTTGGGTTTTTTGTTTTAGTTTTTTTCAAGTCGTGACCTGCGCTATAAATTTCTTTTCGATTTCCATTTTTTTTTCTGTGTTTGTTTTTAAGTGGCCTTTCGAACTTATTCTCGCATTAATGTTTGTTTTTTATCATAGCGTAGAAAACATTTTTCTTCCTCCTACTTTAACACTAACTTAAAATAAGTGCGTTTGCCACACTGATCTATTTAGCAATTGGTTGAACCAAAACAGGAGCCTATGAAATTAAATTCCTCATGATTTATTGTATATTACATACATTTTAATAAAATATTGTGGGTGGGTTTTTGGTTTTTTCGTTGAATGTAATTCATTATTATTATAGTGAAATATGGTAATAAAAAATCGGGTTTACAAAAATGCATAACATTATAGAACCATCTTGCAACCAAACACTATTCTTAAGTTATTAAAAACAAGTTTCAACTGTCATCATTCATGTTCATGTAATAGATTAAAGTACAATATTAATATATCCATTTATTCACATGTGTTTCGCATACATTTATTTTTTCACAATTTATTTGTATGCAGGTGTGTAAGACTTGTTGCTTGAAGAAAGTTAGTTACATTACCATATTTTAATTAATCTAATCATTGTGAATTTTTGCCGCGTGAAGACATGAAGAGATTTACAGTATCTGATTATAACATAAAGTAGGGTGATGTGAAGGAAAAACATAACGAAATTAACGTTATGATGCGGTGAGCCAAAATTTGATAATTAAATCTTACAAGATTTACAAGGTAGTAAATCTTGTGAGGTTTACGAAATAAACGCTCTTTTTATAATACATAGTTAATAGTTGTTTTCACAAGCTTCAGTGTTTCTTGTAATAATTATAATATTCAGCGTAGGTTAAGTTTATATGCATATAAATGTGCACAAGAATATATTTGTAGATACCTAAATAGGGTGGGGTGTACCGTTTTTTAAATAGGTAGTTTAATTGACTTGATAAATAAACAGTGACGTAACTATGTGACATTGTAACAATAGGAGAATTACTTACAATCACAAAGTGCTTAAAGTGTCTGGCTTCCTGCGAAGTATAGTGAAATAGCGAAAGTGTTGTATACAACATTTGAGTGAAGTCTCATGCTGCGCTGCAAACCTAGCTATCACGAGTCGAAAAGTCGAAAAAACGTGGACGTTTTAGCCGTTAAAGCCGTTCTGGGCCACAACGACGCCGTCTGCAAAAACGCTCACATTTCATGCACTGTTCGGGTGCAGTTACGTTTTACATACCATCACGGTCACGAAGTTATAACCAATTAAAAAATGGGTTTCACGTCAACATTCTGTACATTATACATACACATTGTACGTGTTTGCAGTTTTTTTTTCAGCATATACGAGTATACTTTAATTTTTATGGATATTTCATCGATTTTATCAGTTTCATCAATATTTGTATCAAAGTTGATTTTAAGTCCCACCTAACTTTTATTTAGAAAAAACTCTGCGTGTTTGTATAATATATATGTCGTTTACAGTATCTAATCATATTATGTTTGTGAACTGTACTTAGATACATTTACACATCAATGACTTCACCATTACATTTTTCATTTTACATCAGACTCCTTCTACGCTATTTCTCTATTAGTTAACGTAGGAATTGTTGTGGGATTAAATTGGTTTTATTTTTAATATCTATAAAAGCCGAAGTTGGACCGAAATAAAGTTGCTGGGATTCTAGTAATTTCGTGAAAAGCTTTTCTCGTTGAAATCTCGTTGGAGAAAAATATACGAGAAACAAATTGGCTTGTCGTTGACTCTCGATTAAATGTCCTTTTCAACTCAACATTCGACAATATGTCCCACTGTTGATGTTAAAAAATTGACTTTAGTTGTTTGTTCTTAAACTTTCCAACTTTTGCAACGTGAATAAATCTCTGAGTTTTAATACGTTTAAAATTTTTTTCTCTGCACCACCACGGCCTCAGGCAATGATTTAAGCGAAAGTATAATGGATTTGTGTGTGTGTGTACTGTATAATGTTATTTCTTTTAAATAAAAATAACCTAAAGGATTTGTGTGGAAATGAAAATAGGTAACTTTTGCATCATGTTCTTTATTTTTTATATACTTTACCAACAATTTTTTTGTCAGGGGATATAAATGTATACGAGGCATTTTTTTTTTTACAACCTTTAAGATGACGAATTTTTTAGTCGAGTAAGAGGGGTTGGGGGATAAAATACATTATGTACACACACTTTTTAATGGCATTACATTTGTCGTCTGCGTTGAAAATTTCCAACATGGTACTTCACCACCAACCAAAGTGATCTCATTTGTTGGAGCCGAGTAGCATGTTGGTGACAAAATGACTTAACCTCACGTTTTGGTGACATTTGAGTAAATGAATACGAATGAGCCACACACTCTGGCATTTGTGCACCAACATTCAATGATTTGCATTTATTTTTTGCTTTGTTTGTTTTGTGGGTTTTTTGTGTGGGCTTGTTACTTTTTTGTGTTTTTTTTTATATCCTTGCTACTTTAAATTAGTTGTTGTTGAAATAAGTGACAGTGATTTTATGTCATTTGATTTCAGTACACATTTGCTTAATAGTTGATAATTGATTTTTGTGTTTGGTATTGTTTTATTTGAAAAAATGAGCTGTATACGATTAAATTTTGCGCTGTGTTATGCAAGAAAACGTAATCTTGGCTGTGTTTACTACAAAGCTGTAGAGCCAGAGCTGAAGCGCTGTGTTTTGCTGGAAAGCAGCAATGTGCTGTGTTATGCTAGGAAGCGTTACAAAACTGTAACCATGTGATGAGTAATACATTAAATTATTCAACGTGTATTTTAGATTTTAATTTTTAATTTTTGTATCTTGTCTACTTTTGGTGGTTTTGGTTTTCATTTTGATCCTCTTACTATTTAATACTTTGTAAGAGGATCAAAATAAAAACCAAAACCACCAATTTCTAAAACCACCATCTTCACACTCTTGTGAGTGAGTGAGCTGAGAATTGAACGTTTACTGCTATCTACAGGCGTTTATGAGCATATTTTATCTAGTCCAATGTACCAAAAAATCGCATAAAACGAAAACCGCTCAAGTTCTTCGCATGAATCAAAAATCGCAAAAGTCCAATGTAATAAAACAAAGATCGTATATAAAATCAATAAATCGAAAATGAGAAGACATTCAAAATGGAACTTCTCAAAACTTGCACAAATCGAATATCGAATTACTACATAAATTTAAGATTGCATAAATTTAAGATTCCATAAATTCTAATTCGCATAAATCGAAACATGCAGAAGTAAAAAAAAATAGATTGGTTTGCATTGTATTATGTACATAGGCCTATGTATGTATATGACAGTAGCCTTCGTAAACAGTATGCTTAAAAAGCATTTTTTAATGTACTTGTATGTATTAAAGTGGCCGAATCAACGTCATTTAATATTAGGACATATTTGCTTATTTTATTAGTTGTTAATTGAATTTTGCGTATTTTATAAGCCACTGAACAATAAGTGGTGTAAGCTATTATTATGCGAATGCAATGGGATTTTTATGGATTTTTTATATAATTGAGTCGTTAAACGAAAATCATGGTGGTTGTAGATGATTACGGAATTCTTATTACCATCACTAAATAATAAGCATTTCTCGTGGTGCAACTCGTTTAACAATGATCGTCAACCTTAACTCTTTTTCATTAGAACTGATGACTTTTTAAATAATTTTACAGTCAAACCGCACAAAAAAATAGCGTTTTTAATTAATTGTAATACAAGTTATGTACCGGTATTGTACCACACACTGTACGTCGTACACTGTGTGGTTTAATAATGAATCGTTGCTGCACTAGTAAATTACCGTGATGTTGCGACATTAAGCACATAACTGTATTACAGTATATGGTCACAGTCGAGGATAAGAAACAACTGTCACGTGACTAAAATGTCAAACGTGGCAAATCGCCATTACCATGCAAACAGTGCTGTTCTTTGTTACGAGCAACTGTCCCTTACTACGAGCATTGCATTGGTACTTTTCTGTTAACCGAGAGGCCGCTTGTGACTCATGGTGGTGTTGCTGTTTTTAACTAATAAGTCTGGTCACAGCTAAATATAGCGAAAACCATTAGTGGTATTAAAATTCTGTTTGAACTAATATAATGAATATACTGGGCAATCTAATGGCGTTACTGGAAGTGACGTTGCATATCATTTTCAAGGTTATCCAATTACTAATTTCTTTAATATGCATCCGACACCCCATATGTGAATCATGAAAATAAAGGTATTCACGAAATAATGCCAACGAACGAAACAAATCGAAAATCGATCGGTGAAAACGGAAGTTACAAGCGAAACAAGTACGGTATTGCAGGAAAGCTATTGGAAGCCACAACAAAAACAGCCCTACTTGACAATGTATTGTGGAAAAGCGGTGAAAACGTTTTGGGCACACTAGACTGATGCATTAACAAATGCATCAATTTAAAAGGTTTTCCCCACAACTTTTTTTACCACTTTTCCGCTTCTCCATTGTCAGGTAGGTCATGTTGTTGCAGATTACTCTGAGTTTGCTTTCCTGTGACACTGTTCTTTTTTGTGCGTTAGCATTATTTCGTAAATACCTTCATCTTTCTATATCACATATGGGTGTGAAATGGGCATTAATGTTTGGATGACCTTGCAAATTATATTCAAGGTCACTTCCGGTAACGTCATTGAATAGCCGATGTACATAACAATAGTTCAATCAGAAATTTCCTACCACTAATGATTTTCGCGATATTTAGCTGTGACCAGACTTTTGTCTCGCCTTGTATATGTATAGCTTAAAATTTATACAATCGAGTTTATCTATAACCCAAACTATAGATATTAGTTTAGGTTAGTTAAAAATACAACGCTTAATAATTTATCATCATAAAATCAATGTTTTTTTATCTGTTTTGTACTTTATCTAACCTAAACTGAAACCTATACTCAAGCGCCACACGCGGTTTCTTGATTAACAGAAAACCTCTAAAAAAATTTATTTTAAGCGGGTTTTGTTGTATTGTGTTTATGATAGAGAAAGAAAAGGAGCTTTTTCTTATTCTCTATTTCAATAAGTAGCATTAGCATCTTAATTAAAAATTCGCCGTACGTATTAAATTAAAATTTTAATATTTCTAATTTTCTCAAACATGTATGTTAATTAAAAAATTGAAGACGACGTTAATTCTAAAAGATTCATATAAATTCGTATTTTTTGTATTTTGGTAGCTGCTTTGGAAGTTGCTTTTCATTTACAGAATTTGCTCGAAAGAAAATTGCATTCTTATTTTACGTTCCCGTTCATCCGTAATTAATATTTTTTTTAGTTAAAAAAAACAAACGAAAAATGCTTTTTGTCAACTTATGGTTTGATAAAACTTTATCTCGGTGATGACGAAAAAAGAAATGGAATGCGAAGTTTTATTTACTTTTTCCAACGAAAATTGGGTCAAAGAAAAATGGTATCTAAGATAGGCAAAATAATATCTTTGAAAGTTGAAAGGCAAACAAACATTTTGAAAGAATTGAATTCAAAAATCCACATGAAAAAAACGAGGAAATGAAATATTTGCTTTAATATAAGATTTTTTTTTGGAGGGGGGGGGAAGGGAATTGCTAGTTTAAAAAGAAATGGAATTTATTATCATAAAAATCGTTCAGGTGTGTCTTCAATTTGTAAAAAGACGAATTGCATGCTATTTGAAGTGGAATATTTTTTTGTCATTTCCAAAATCAAAATTGATTACTTTGGATTCTAGTTATTGGATTTTAGTAGGAGTTAGCTCACAAACTCACAAGTGAAGCTAATATAAAAAACAAGTACATTAAAAATGCTTAATGAATATTTCTTTATATAACCTACTGTCATATACAGAATATAGGTCTGTTGTATGATTTTATACATAAAATGCAAAAAATTCTTTTTGATTTCTACACATTTCGAATTATGCGAATTTTGATTAATGCGACAATTTCGATTGATGTGATTTTTTAAATGTATTCGATCGTTGAGCAATTCGATATTTGGTTTATGCGAGTTTTGAGTAATTTTCTTTTTGATTTCATTTACATTTGACTTATGCGGTTCTCGTTTTATGCTTTTTTTAGTACATTGGAGTAGACAATATATCTTCATAAATGATTGCAGATGGCAGTATACGCTCAATTTTTCATTAATTATATTTTTTGGTATGGCAAGTGTAGCAATTTGTGTACAACTGTTTGCACGAAACTATGGAAAACTGGTTGCAAGAAATTGACGTCACAGTTGTTCGAAAATTGCTCCACTTTCCACACAAAAAATACGTATGTCAGGAGGCTTTTACGATATTTGGGATGATTAATAACACTTTAAATTTGCGTTGAATAAAATAAATGTTTATTAACATTTTTACCTGTAACATTAATGGTAACAAGATTGCTTATTTAACAAATCAAAAAACCCGACTGCGTATAAACTAAGACATATAGCAGTCTGTCATATTGGTTTTTTCATTAACGAAATATGGCCAATGTCACTTGAGAGACTAAGACGAATCCATAATAAACACTTCATTTATCAAAATCCATTAAGCAGTTTAGCCTGTCGAAGGGGATAAATCAACAATGGATATATAATACAAACAACTGAAAAAGTATATAAAAAAATTAACGATGTTTTTTTTTTTAATAATTAAAAATGTATTGGATGTTTGTGTAAATATTTGTTGATTTTTTTGTTGATTTTAAAAAATAATGAAAAACAAGTAAATAAATAAACATGTTTTAGCTTTCAATCAAGCCCAGGGCACTTGCAGAGAAGCCTCGTTTTATTTTAGACAAGCTGCAAAATGCTAAAATCTGTAATGCTAAGATAGATGAATTTCACTGAGTGTGTGTGTGTA
>JAQIWH010000315.1:0-56108 GCA_034695005.1 Cryptops parisi | reverse complement strand
TAGATAACTAATTAGTTTATTTGTTTTTGGGCAATTTTCAGAAAATAGTGATCATGATGGCGACTGCCAGCAAGAAGCCTCGACTAGATGAGAAGGAATCAGACGTTCGGTTGAACAAATTTGTCGAATGGATGAAGAACAAAAAGATAACCATGAGTGAAAAGGCAAGTACAGTGAGAAACAATTGTAGGCCTATTTTTATTTCTCGTTATTCGTTTCTTAGAAAGTATTGTGGGTTACCCAAACCGGCGGTTAAGAAAGCTGAGGTTCGATTAAAAGGTTATGTGGTAAATAGTAAATTTCTTCAGTATGGCAGCTAATTTTGAAAGTTCGTGAAAGAATTCATACAGACAAAATCTTTACAAATGTCCTATTTGTAAAAATTGTTCTATTGATGTATTTGACTTTAAATAACGTCAAAGAGTGCACACGGGTGAAAAATCGAAAATCTATCAAAAATTCACACAGGTGGAAAACTTGACGAATGTTCTAACTTGCAAAGTGTTCTTCAGTGTGGCAGCTAATTTGAAAGTTCATGAAAGGCAGCTGATTTGAAGGAATTCACACAGGTGAAAACCTTACAAATGATCTGAGCTATTCAAATTAGTATCATTTACCATTTATTTTTTTTATACTAAATACAAAAGTAATTATAATAAAAACTAAAAATTAAAAACCGCTTATAGTAAAAAACCATGGATAGAGTGGTGTCACTTGAGTTGGTCTCATCCAGTGCATTAATTCATTTTGTCAACCTTGATCAGTGACTTTAAAACGTTATTTGAAGTATTGTACACTAGAAGGTTCACCGCGTGTGACATCCCTTTTTTGACACCATATTTTTCCGGCAGGTTGTTTTTTTAAAGAAGTTAGTGAGAAATATAATGTGCACTCAGTTGTATCATATGATGTAGCCTAATCACCGATTCATCATGAAGTTAATTAATTTAATTTCTAAAGTAAATACTTTAGCTTTCCTGTATGACACAACGAATAGCTACAGCTTGGTAGTGCTTCCCTGCCGAGCAGAGCGCGTTGCTACAGCTTTTGAAGGCTTTCTAGCATTGCATTGAAACGTTATGCTGGAAAGCCTTCAAAAACGGCTGACTGGATAACACTAAAACGATTATTGTAATATTAAATTATTGTATAAAAAGTAAATTTATAACATAATTTTAGCCTTGTAGTAGGTATATTAACAGTAAAACAGTACATTTAAGCTTGACTTACGTTTTTATGGTTATAACTTATAAATCATAAAAACATTTTTTCGTAAATCAAGCTTAAATGCACTGCGTTAATATACTGTTATATAAAAGTAACTACATAGATATTTTATGAAAAATATTATTTTTATTGCTGAACTGCACAAACTTTTAAATAGACAGTCATTTTGGTGTCACCCCCGCTAATGGTGTCACCCGGTGCGGTCTTCACTTTTCCTAGTGCTCGAATAACGAGGGTTACTATCCTTCTCTGAAATTAATTTTTACAATTTTCATTTTATTTCCAAGGTTTGCATCACTACACAAGATACTTGTCACAATTACGGTATGATGGCGTGCGCCGATATCGAATGTGGAGAAGTCATTTTCGAAATACCCCGTGCTGCCCTCTTGCATCCTCGTAACTGCAACATTAGCGATTTATTAGAAGAAGGTGGATGATGTGTAATGAGATTTTATTAAAAAATGTCATTTCTAAACGTCTCAATCGAAATGGATTAATGTTATTTTGTTTAGAATCCGAAGAATTGGAAAGCGACAGTGGCTGGGTTCCAATCCTACTGGCGCTTATTCATGAATATCACAATTCGAAATCTGACTGGAGGCCTTATTTAGATTTAGTTCCAGACTACAATCAGTTGGATCAACCAATGTTCTGGGAACGGTAAATTAACATCTGTACATTATTTTTAATTACAGTGCAATCCGGTTATTATAATCATCACTGATGATGCTATCAATCGGCTATTGTTGTTATCATTATCAGTCGGTCCCAATACACTGTTTGAATAAAAAACAAAGATTGAAAATTATCCTTGTCCCAACTTGGGTTCGACTGTTTAATGTTGTATATCGATCGTTTAATGTTACCAGCCGGCTATTATTATCAAAAAGCACTGGTACGAAAGTGATGATCACAGTAACCGGACACCTCTGTAGCAGTTTCGGGTGTTTTGTTTTTATTTTTTCAAGTAATTTGTCATATGTGTCTGTTTTTTTTTTTCAAGAGACGTAATGAAACATGAACTGACAGGAACAGGGATTCCCGAACGCGTCACTGACGACTTGGAAAACATGAAAAAAGAGTACGATACGTTAGTGTTGCCGTTCATTAAACGTCATTCCACTAAATTCAGGTGATGACAAAATGATCGAAAAATTATTTTAGTTTGATTTTTCAAATACAGTTTCTAATATAAAGACTTGGCTTTTTCTCATCTTTGACCAAAAGAGTCAAGGAATGCAACTTTGAATTATACAAGAAAATGGTCGCATTCGTCATGGCGTACAGCTTCACTGAGCCTAAGGACGACGACGATGAGTCGTCGGATGATGAAAGTGACGCCAGCAGTACTGGATCGCCTAGCGGCAAATATCCAATGATGGTTCCTTTGGCCGACATTTTGAATCATGTTTCGGAAAATAATGCCGAACTGGAATTTGGCGATACATTCAAAATGCGCTCTGTCAAACCCATTAAAAAGGTAGATAATCTAAATACTGGCTGTCTGCCATGAGATGTCAACATTTGGAAGATCCATTTTTTTTTTGTATCAGGTTATGCAAATGTGACGTTTTGTGAAACAGAACTGAAAATGTTTGTGGGAATTTTGTAGCGTGTATCAGAGCCACAGTGGTGCTGCAATCATTCGTTTTCTAAAATGGCGTCTCTAAGCACAGGTTGTGTGGTGGTGTGCAGAAACGAATGCATGTCATGTGGGGGATGTTGCATAAACACGAGTTAGACCATCGCCTAGACATTCTTCGTGTCGCCAAAGGCACTCATGTTGAGGTGCAACTGAAGTCATAGTTTTTTAATGAAACTTTAGATATGTTCACTGTCGTTTTTATATATTAATAAAACGAATGACTCAGTTCTGTTTTTGTATCATAAACGCTTTGTGTTGTAGCGTTCTGTCACTAGATAGAGTTGTTTGGTGGCACATTATTCAATTTTCACTTTCCATCATTTAATGTTTCCTTTCCATGCTATAGCACGGGCTAACTACTAGTTTAGTAATGGTTATGTATGTATTTACCTTCAAACTGTATGTGATTAAAATGTTGACATCTCATGGTCACATATCACTCTATAACTATAACTAGATGTGTAAAGACATCGTAAATTCTAATTGCGTTTCGATATCTAACTTAGGGTAGCGAAGTATACAATACGTACGGTCAGCTTGCGAATTGCGAGTTATTACACAAGCATGGTTTTGCGTTGCATGCGAATCATTACGATCTCGTAAGTAATACAGTTGACATGTTTTTTTTTGGTTAAGAATAATGATGTCATACTTAGAAATTTTAAATACACTATAGGTCGAGATACCAGTAGCGTTGTGTATCAAACAGTACAAGGAATCGTATCCGGATGACAAAATGCTCGAACGCAAATTGAAATATCTCGAACAGGTAGAAAAATTTTATGATATATTTATTAATATTTATTTAATTATTTTACATTTTATTCAATGCAAAATATTAATAACTAAATTCCTATGTCCAGTTTCTGTCGATAATGGACAATAATTTTGTGCTGGGGTACGAAGGCTTCATAAACGACGAGGATATCGTGCGCACATTAACAGTTCAGTATTTTCACCACTTAACTTAATTTAATTGCATTTTCCGAAGTTTTAATCTTATGAAACTAAATGTGTGTATTTTTGTAGGTCATATTTTTTAACAAAAAGGAGTTTTTGACGTACATAAAAACCTGTAACGCAAAGAACAACATGCCTAGTGCTACAAACGGTAAGAACTACGAACTTAACGTTTCTTACATCTTGTTTCGCTTTTTTTCGTGGATGTATTGATGCCAACAATTGAACACCCTGTAGTGATGTCCTTGGTGACAGCTTTTTAATTTTAACTTAAAATTTCGATATTTTTTTTAAGTGTTTATAGCGTTTTATGTTTAAAATCTTAGTATAATAATTTGCCAAGTGGGTGCGCTTTAGGAATGTGGAGCATCAACTTTTTTCTTCTTCCCCTTTGCTTCATCCCTTAAACCTCAAACTGTAATGAATATTGCAAAGCAATATGAGTTAAAATAATAAATAATTGCAACGAATGTGGCAAAGCAACATGAGTTAAAACAGTGAATTGTCAAAAAATAAAAACTTTCCCTTCATCCTGGCATACTAGTGTCTTAATATAATGTTAATGAAACATTTGTGAGACGTTAAAATTTAATATTTTTTTTCAAATGTTCACTATTTATTTTTATAGCATGCAGTTGATGTTTAGAATGCATAACATGATTTTAACGAAACTTTTCGAAAATTTCCAGACGCGATAAAGAAGTTTCCAGAGAAATGGAAAACTTTAATAACAAGGTAAGTCGGTGTTCTAATGAACGAATTTGAGATTTAGATGCAATATGACATATATCCGGGTTATTGTGATCACTTCGGAACCAGTGCACTTTTTTTTTGGTATCCGGCTGATAACATTAAACAGATGAAAATTAAACATTAAACAATGTCTTGGGACAGACTGATAACGATAACAACAGTCGATTGATAAAATTATCCACGATTATAATTTTTTTGACATTATTTATACCTGTCAATTTACACTTCAGGTGCTGTGAAAAATGTCTCCAAGCGTTGACAACACAACCGAAACAAAAGAAGGCCGTGAAGCCTGACGATGCGACGAAACAGAGGCTCGGGTACTCCAAGCTGGTTAAAGACGGACAGGTGAAACTCCTTGAAAACCTAAAATCGTTATGCGCCACTAACATTAAATGATCATCGACACAATTTAAACAGGATGTTATTAGACCATGCGTTCAATAAACGCTCAATGAGGTGAGGCGTTCGACAAGCATGACGAGCTGCCTTTTCAGCAACGTTTTTAATACAAACTGATTTAATGTTTTATCTTGTGAAATGCCTATCCATGTTATAGTTTTTGGTGTAGGAGGTCGAGCTATTTGTGCACGGCAGCGACGTCGGCTTCTTTCTTCCAACCAGTTTTCATTGGTTGGACATATCAAGCCGACGTCGGTGGTTCATAAAAAGTGCTCCACTTGCCACACCAAAAAATTCCGTGCGACAGGAGCCTTTTAATGCCAAATTTTTTAAACCATGCTAACAACAACAAAAAAAAAGTCACTGTAGCGTAGATTTGAGAAGATCTATTTTTATATGTTTTATTATTTACAATTGGATCGTCTTAAACCATAGTGAACTAACTCACTTTTTGATGAAATGAGGCCACTAAGACGTGATCTAGTCAAAGAATAAGAATTTTATCACTGGACCAATTAGAGACGGCACTATAAATCAATAGGGACAAACCCTACGTAAAATAATCTTTTGACTTGGTTCACTATGGTTTAAGAGAATCTAATTATGGATTTGAATTTAAACACGTAGGGGGTAAAAACAGTAGTATAGTACATTTCTAAATACAACGCAATTTTATTTGAAATTTTAACATCAGTTTTTTTGCAAAGGTAACAAAACTTTTTTTAATATCATAAAATAAACTTATGAAAATCATTAAATTTACAATCTACGGGGTTCTACTTGGCTTCAGCCGCGATGAGATCTCTCGTCACTTGAAACGCTGCGATCAACGAACTGAGTTGAATTTTTTCCGACGTTCCAGCAACAAGCCTCTCCCTGTTTCATCACAAAAAAAACGTCGGTGTTAATATGAAAATAAAATAGACGACCGTCCTAGACATATCTAAAATACGGACAGGTTAAAATTTGACTAAGACTTGTGAGGAAAAAGTCAAAAGAATCTCTGCATATACAGGATGGCCCAAACGTCAATTTGTAGCTAAGCATAAATTAAAAGTGCTCAGCAGTTGGTAGTGATTTTTGGGTTACCCTGTATATTATTAAAAAAAAATAAGATGAAATATTAAAATTGCGTACTCGACTTCCGCCATCTTGGCTACGAGATGAATTCGAACCTTTTCAGGTATCTCCACTAAATCACAGCAAAAAGACAATATAACCATTAGACATAACGAATGAACGTACATCGTCCGTCGTGACGATACTTACATCGGTGAACGAACAAATGAACCTCCGTCAAAATGTCCTGCAACGCTAGTCCTTTTTCCACTTTCAAGTTTTGGACGTCTAGTTTTCATAGTCAAAGGAATCGAAATGATAATTAACGTATTTTGTACATTTTATGGAGAACGTGCAAAACTTTTTGTAGGCTATATTTAAATTCATAGGAATATATTTTGCAAGGATACTGTTGTACGCAATGACAAAATCTTCGTTCAACATCCAGTTGACGATGTTGACGATGTCGGATTTCAACGGATGCCCAACGCATGTGTAGACGCTATTTTCGTTCACTTCGTCAAATGCCATCGCGGTACTCTGAAATCAGAAATCATAATTACAGGGTGTTCCAAAAAAACCTCCCATACATAAGTATTATGTTTTCTAGTCGTTTCCTTGTAACTTGTAGGTAATACAGGGTTACAAGTGTTAAAAAATTCCTGATCAATGGAGATTTTTTGGAACACCCTGTATACATTTTTTGTTTGGTCAAAATTGATCTCTGCCGGAAAACACATTACGTGCAGAGACTTTTAGGACACCCTGTAGTTTAAAAATTCGTAAATATGTAATTCTAATGAGATTTACTAACCTGCAAAATGTTCAGCGCTTTTCTCATGTCTCCCAAACCGAGCGTCAGCAAAGCTTTCTTACCGTCCGGCGTGACGTTCACCCTAATAATTAAAACGTCGTCAGTGAAATCGTAGTTATCATCATCACTTTGGGACTAGAGCTTTCTTGATAATATTAAACAGCGTTCTGAGACCGACCGATTATGATAACATTATCAGTCATTTATAATGGCATAATTATTCCACTGTACTTGATATTACGTTGTCAACAACACGTACTTCTCTTGCTCGATAACATATTCCAGTCTGGGCTGAATCTGTTCAGCGGTTAGCGGCCCGAAACGGAACCTGGTGCAGCGGGACTGAAGAGCGGGAATGATTTTCGACAGGTAGTTGCAGATGATGCAGAATCGAGTGTTTTCCGTGAACTTTTCGATCACTGAAAAACAACAAGTAGTCGTTTTGAAAATAGAACGTAAAAATATGTACAGTATATATATGTAGAAATAAAAACTGGCTAACCCCGCCTCAATGCGTTCTGAGCATCGTTCGTCATGGCATCTGCTTCGTCGAGAATTACCAGCTTGAATCCCGCTCTAATGATAGTGGCGTGTTAGATAAGCGTTTTGAACGTTTTTTGGTTATCTTATTAGCGTATACGGAACGAAAAATATGCTGACCTGAATATCATTCTTGTGCTTGCGAAATTCAATATCTGCTGTCGCACAACGCCAATCCCACGATCGTCCGACGCGTTCAACTGTAACACATAGAAAGTTGAGACGGATCGAAAACAATAAATCTTTCGTTTTAAAATTAATAACTGGATTAATTGGTTAACATAACTAAAATTTTGCTTGTTAATATTAAAATTTTTGTCTTATATTTTCAACAGATTTGAACAACATCGTTACTGGTGTTCAGTTGGTCGGTCAATACATCAAAAAATCGGTTTGATCGTCAATAAATTTTAATTTATGACATTATTTAATTTATTATTACATAATTTCATATATATGTGTATATATATATATATATATATATATTCACCTCTAAAACCATGGAATTAAATTCCTTAGGCGTGTACAGTTGTTTGGCTACAGCAAGGATCGTCGACGTTTTGCCCGTTCCAGGTGGACCGTAGAAAAGCAAATGTGGTAGTCGATCTTCTTGGACGAATCGCTTAACTGTGGAATAGAGTCAAGATTCTTAAACGATCAGAAGGGGGTATAGTTACCTTACAGGATAAAATTCTTCAGTCGTTTGAACTTAGTTTACGTTAGCGTCGATTTTAAGTCAACTTACTGGTACTTAAGATGTCTTCATGCGATATCAGGTCGTCTAATTTGTCAGGTCGGTACTTCTCAACCCTATAAAACAAAATCATAGTTTTATTTCAGACTGTAAACATGTTGGTAAAAAAAAGGTCCTCGATTTATGCGATGACGATTTTGTTTAAACCTTGCATAAATCGAAATTGTCATGAAGTGACAAAGCGACTTGTACCATCCGTAGAGTAGCGAAATTTTTCGCGTATCTCAAAGGATACCACCTCTCTCATCGCATAAATCAACGGTTTCCTATTATATGGTAAACTTGCGAAGAATTGGCATGCACGAGTAACGTGACAGTTCATGTTTTGTTCTTGTTTACACGTTATTTACTGGGAATTAAGAGATGGGTAATTAAAGGTAGTTAATTAATTAATCATTCGGCTTAGTTCATTTGAAATTAAAAGTAAATAATTACCAGGGTAAGTTCATTTTAACCATTTTTGGATCCTTGCTGCTCACATCTCCCGCCATGGTGATTTTGTTTATAATGATAAAGATCCCGGTCTGTCCGTAGAATCAGTGTCTTTTATAGAGAATGGCACTGATAGAATCTAACACAAGGAGAAATCCTCTAATTAAAATGTTCATGTTTTTGCCACCTGATGGCGCCAACAAACGAGCATTTGTTTGTTTCTACTTACAGATTCCAGTCTGTCTGTAGAATCTAACGCAAGAAGAGATTCCCTGTGTAATATCCACCAAATTTGATTATTATTTTGTTTATTTAATTTTATTATTTATTAAAAAATTAATCTTTATGCCTTCCAATGACGCCACAAAAATTTAACATGGCATTTATTTCTTTTTATTAAAATAAATGTTTTTTTTTTTTTTTACGTGTAAAGATCTCGTTCTGTCCGTAGGATCTAACGCGAGGGGAGCTCCACTATGAATTAAAATCCAAAATGGCATCGTTTGTTAGTAAGCGTTTCTGGGGCCACAACGAAGGCCATTGACCAGCCAAACCATGAAGAAGGTGGTGGTGGTGGTGGTGGTTTAAAAGTTAAAACTCGATGTTGCTGTTGCTGCTGTTTTTGCCATGAAGAAGACGAAGAGGCAATGATTCCATTATGGCAGATGACGACGAAGAGAGCGTGAAGCGAAAGATGTACGAGCAATGCACCACTTTGCAATCCATGATCGAGATCAGTGCTGGTCACTTGGATGGGCTAAGGACCTGTGCCATTGATGCCGAAATCATCCAGAAAGAGATTCGAAACCTCGAGGTAATGATCCAGGAAGGAAGAGGTTACAAGTTATACCACTTATAATAGCCGTACATCGAGTCATGTCCGTAATCAGCCACTCACATATGGCAAAGTTCACTACCACTAGTTTTGAGAGTAACGCTGTTATAGTAGAGATGTACATCAAGTTTGAATGACATCTATAACCAGAAATGTAGTAATGCAACGTTATATGATGATATGCATCAATTTTGAACCTACATTTATGACCAGAATTGTAGGCTAATAATGTTAACATTATACTAGCTGTGCTCAGAGATGTGCATCAAAGTTTTGAATTATATCTGTTGACAGAATTATAGTAATGTAACATTATAGTTTACAGCCGTGAATTAAGTATCTTAATTGTAAATATCTTAATATATAAAAAACTTGTGTACAGGTGAAAATTACAATACGGTGATGATAAATGATAAACTCTTATCAGTATGTTGAATTTGAGAGTGGTATTGTATACATATTTGGGTGAATTTCCGGTTATAGCGGGCCCCAGTCTGATGTTGCTATTTGCTTGTACTTGGTTATGGGTGTATTTTGCAGGTAAGATTAGGAAAACAAAACAAAATCATACATTTAATACGTTTTTCCTAACCTAACTTGCAAAATAAATTCATAACCAAGTAAATAAACCCATAAGCAAATAGCAACATCAGACGGGCCTCGCTATAACCGGAAAGTACTCGTATTTGTTATGGACATCGTTTTTATTATGAAATACGGTAGACTTTTAGGTTGGTGGGTGGAGATCAGGAAACGTATCGTTAAGAAAAATGGAATAGTGTTGTTTTCATCTGACCTAACTTAGTGTTTGTGGGTGTAGATACCAGGTTAGATCAGCTAGAAAATACACCAACATTAAAATATATTAACGATATTTTACCTAAACTCCGCCCACCAACCTGAAGTACTGTTTGACTCAATATAAAACCACTTTTAAGTGATTGTATGGAAAAGTAACTGTTAGTTTAGGGAACTGCTGAAGAGTCTTTACAAAATATACAGGGTGTTCTTAAATTGAAGTTCCTGGTGTAAAACAATGGATAAAATACATTAAACAGTGTCTTGCAACCGAATGATTAGGACAACAATAGCCGATTGATAACATTGTCTGTGGTTATAACAACTGTACTTGGTTATGGTTTGTTTTTGCAGGTTAGATTAGTTACACAAAAAAAAATATGAAATGCATCACTTGTTTAACTAACCGAACTTGGTTTTCCAAACTCATAATCAAGCGCAAGCGAAGTCGGGCATCTAATCAAAAAATACCTAAAATGTTATGGTAACAGACTAATGTATGGTACAAAATTTTAAAAATTAACCATATTGAAATTATGAACCATTGGACGTATATGTAAAAATTCTTTGTTTACGGAACTCGCGTCTCATTTCAGAGTTAAGTTGTCAAATTAGATAATGATGATTAAGAACCGATTTTCTTACTTCCTCGTCACTTGAGTACGATATCTATATTGAGCAATATCTATCTCAAGTAAGATATTATTTGAATGGTGATATGAAAAAGTGTTTTTTTAATAATCTTGTTTGTAGAATTATTTTATTTTTTTACATAAGAAATGTGTATGTAGCTTTGAATTCGTGAAAGTGAAATGTGGTTCAGTTCTGATAAATATGGATATGCGATGAATGGATACAGGTGCACATACTTCCTTGTTGGGTTTTTTTTTATGTTCGATATCATTTTGTAATGTAATGACATTATTGTACGACAGTCTAAAATTTCTGGATATGTTTTGTAATGGTGACAAATATGTAATAATTAGCAGATTAAGCATTTTGTTTGGATTACATTGGTAATGAATTTATCTGCGTTTCTAAATGTGCAAGATTTTATCTGATCAAGATCAAAGGATACGAGATCAACACACACATTAATTTTGCTTTTGGATTTTGAAGCACTAATATGACAAATATAACATAAAGTAAAATCGTTATCAGCAGAATGAGTTACATTTATTTTATAATGTAGTAAAATTTTCAAATAACGAAAATCACTCTTCACCAATAAATAGTGTCTCGTTCAGCATGGCTAGATATGCAGTAATGCATGAAAATTGTAATGTACAGTATATATTATTTTGTTTGATATTTCCATCCCCAACCCAAAAGAGGTTACAAGGAAAATTTTCATAATTCAGATATTTTTACGTATTTACACATTTTGTATGTATTATTTTCTTTGATTAGTATAAAATTTATTATTTTAGAAATGTATTTAAAATTAAATTGCAAATGTTATTTTAAAATTGTATTTATTATTATATTTAAGATAATATTAAATATAAAATTTTATTAAATCGTTCTCTGTTGGCTTCAATTTTATGTTACTAGATGGCGTTATTTTCCACATAGATAATATTTTCACTCGTAGATAATATATGTACAATACTAATCTGGTAGATGCATAGTGTTGAAAATTTACTTTATTATAAAAAAATACATTTGATTTTAACCTAAAGATTACACTAGATTTTTAGTGTAGCAAGTCGAGTAATTTTGTGCACAACTGTTGATCAACGGCTTCTTGCCTTCATCCAGTTTTCTTTGGTTGGGCAAGAAGCTTGACGTCAACAACCTGTTTACAAATTTCTTGACTTGCCACACCAAAATTGCGTTTTGACAGGTGGCCAATCGCAATTGTACAATCTCTAAATGGTTTCAGCAAGTGAAGAAAAGTTTATAACAATATTATTTTTCTCCAGTTTTAATCCCATGTGTCGAACCTTTGTTTTCCTAACTGCGGTTTTTTAGTGAATGGAATACTTTCTACAAACGTTAGCCATGCGTATAAACGAGGGGGTTCACTTTATATTTTACTCACGCCATGCCGATTGCTGCTTACAATACACATACAGCACAGTAGTAGTCTGAAAGGACGCACAATTCAAGGAAGTTGGTTGGTACGGTTTTCTGAAATATGATGTAAGGCGGCTATGAATTTTTTAGTGTTTTCCATCAAGTAGCTTCCTTGTTCGAAAAGCCTGTTTATAAATGCAGATTAAGAGGCGTTTTGCTACATTGTCGTAACGGTGATAATAGTCTGAAGTTTTAAACGAATTCAAAGCTCTTTTTTTTTTTGTTGACATGATATCAAAAAAAATAAACAGGATAAATGCATTATGTTTGTTTGGTTTGATTTTTCTATTTTTTATTTAAACGAATGAATGATTCTTTCAAATTTCTCCAGTGCGTAAAAGAGTGAAGTTGTGTGAAAATGAAAATTTATATATATATATATTTTTGTTTTTGAAATGTTGAAGGGTTATCAACCTTTCAGGGAAATTTCAAAATTGCTCAACTTTATGAACAAATATATATATAAATATATAGATAATAGATATCTATTATTAAAAATGTAATAATAATTTTTTTTGTGAAAGACGTGGGAATAATGGTTTTTGACAGGTGTGATTTATTTCAATTTAAGATAACAAATTCAACGTAAAAATTAGAAGTTTTGCATAAAAGCGTAATTAAATTGCACACAAAGTTGAACGTTGATAAAGTTATTACATTTTGTTTGTGTTTTTTGTCATTTAGGGTGTTTACTTTACCCTATGATATTTTGGTTCTGAAGTTTGTTTTGTCTGGATGTTTCGAATTTGTGTGTTGCAGGACGGGTTTTTATATTTCTTTGTGTTTTTATTGTTTTTCAGGGCAAATTAATACGACTGTTCAGTAAGCAACTCGTGTACAAAGCGTTGATACCAAACGACCAATTGCCGTCAGACGTTCAACCTTATCCATTGCTGAGGCAATGGTTGAAAGTGGTCGGACTAAGCAACTCGTCGATTGATGTAAGCTTTCTACAGAATTTTTTATCTATACAGGGTGTTCACAACGAGATCTAAACATGTTGATCGCATAGAATTTGGAAGTAAATACATACACAGCTGTAGCTAAATATGGAAATGATAGTGAACCTAAGTTTTATAAATATGACTTCAGTGCAGCTCTACACAGCTCTCTTTGGTGGCACGAAGAATGTCCATTCAGTAGTCTAACTCACGGCATGTGTTGTATAACATTCGGCCCATGTGACCTGCATTCTTTTCTACACGTCGTTACACAACCTATGCTTGGAGTCACCATTTTGGGAAAACTGCTGACTGCAGCGCCACTGTAGCTTTGGCATGAATTACAAATTCCCCCATAAAGGTTTTCGGTTTCTGCTTCCTCACGTTAGTATAAATTGGTACGAAAATAATGGCGTTTTCAAACGTTTAAATCTCATTGAGAGACACCCTGTGCTGTCGTTTTCATATATAGGCAACTCTCGTGGTTCATGAACAAGTTTTGTTTTGAGATATTGTTTGGTGTTTGGCTTCTTTTCTTTGTTATATTTTTGTTATATTTTTGTTTGATTTCACTTTTGTCGTTTTTTTGCCTTCAAGTCAACAGGTTATGGGCCCAGCACGCTTCCACTGCATCCAATGTATTGACTGATTGATGCCAGCATACGTTTTTTTTGCATTTTTCAATGTTTGTTATAGTGAACATTTGTAAACGGAGAGTTGCCTGTACTTTTATTTCTTTTGTGGGATGACAATTCATTGAAAATGAACGTTTTGGTTACAGGGAACGTGTAAAAACGTCCCATCTCTAGAGTCGCTTTTAGAAAAATCAGGGGCGGACCTTAGAGTGATTTTATCGCAAATTGGAGCAGCCGACGAGGAAGTACGGAGGTTATCGAGTGCGTTAGAAAACCTTAAAATATGCACAGGTAACATGCACTGAACGTTGTTGACGATGATGCTGCGTTGATGATGTACGCAAAGTCATGTTGATGTATTTTCTTTCTCGAAACTGCAATAGAATCTCAGTCGAAAGGTGATAAAAATGCAACTTCGGATCTCGATCTTTCTTGGGACTCGTGGGACCGCGGCGCTGTCATCGCGGCTCGTTCCACGGTCACAAGCTCCCCGGTGGCCGTCAACAACAAGGTGCCGTCGTCGTCGTCCTCGCCGCTGTCGTCACCCCTGCCACTACACATCCGCTCGACGAGAGCGAATCGTTCGTCCATCCCGTCGGAAGACAATTTCAGGAACGACCAGAACTACTCGGCAGCTGTGCCTTGGTCTCCTGGGTCATCTTACTCGTCGTCGTCGTCCTCGGCCGCACCGGTGGCTCTGATAAATGCTTCCAATTCACCGCTGCTGGCGCGCGAAAGGCGATACACGCCCCCGTCGACTCCGCCAATACCCTTGAAGAAGGGGGAGAAAATCAAATTCCCGACAACGCCACCGCCGCGTAAGAAGCAGACCATCACCAACCTGGTGCCTGAACCCTTTCCGCTCACCAAAAGCAAATCGCACGAATCGCAGCTCGCCAATCGAATCGACCACACCGACAATGCTCTGCTTAGGTAAGTTGTCGTTCTGTTCTTATCTTTTGGACCAATTGTGTTGCCATAGTGTTTGAGAGCGTAAATCGAGTAGTGTCGTCGTAATAACTAGCGCAGATATACAATGCAGAGTGAAAGCACGGTTGCTTGCTGTTTGGTTTTGGATGCCTATGACTTAATACTCTGGTAATCCTCGCTTAACACAATTTCACCTTTAAAACGATTGACTTTTTTGTGAAACATTACGTTGGACGAGGATTGAACTGTAAATTAATATCAGTTTTGTTTTTTACGTGTTTTGCCCATTAAGGTCAACTCTTGGTTTACGTTTACTTTTCAATTCACACAAGTACATTGTCTTTTATTTTGTGTATTGTACCATAATGCATACACGTACGCAATAAAAACCTCTGAAGTTTCCGTTGCCATAACAACCACACATTGGCCAATCAGGGGTGCCAATCAGACATGGCATTGGCCAATCAGGGGTGCGAGACTTGGCATTGGCCAATGAAGATATCGGCGCTGGAGGTGTGGTGCGTTTTTAGGTCAACGCAGATCATTCTGGAAGCTTTTCACAGCAACCTTTTCACGATCTTATTAGTGAACACAGACCATCATATGAACGTTGTATACTTACTATCTTTTTTTTTTGCGAATGTAAAACAAGATTTTACACAAGGCACTCATTTTCTAGCTTGCATCTTATATACATTATAGTAAACAACTAAATAGGATAAAAAATCGTTGTTTAATCATATTACCGGTAGAATGTAAAGAAATATATGAATGAGTGTGCCATTTGGGGGGGGGTCTTCAGTATCTTCCAGTGTCTTTATCACAAAACAAAACATATTACATTAATGCCAATCGCGGCTTTAAGTTTCATTGTTCACTTTCCTGAACAATGAAACTGTTTCCTAGGTGTATCTCACGAGCACGTCTTATATTATAATCGTGTGTGTCCTATATGATCTATTTTTTGGCTAAAACCCGTAAAAGTCACTTTTTATAATTGAGTGTATCTCGTATTCGCGAAATTATAAGAAAACATATTGCATAACAAAAAACAATGTTTTGAAATGGAAGTCGTTCGTAAACTAAGAGTTACCAACTTTGAGTGCTAATTGAAAAATCAGCGTGTGTGTTTTTTATTGATTAGTGTTTTTTGTTTTTTTCGCTATCGTATTTTGCGAATGTTTTGGTGACATTTTTTTTTTGTTTTGCAAAAACGTTTTGCTTATATATAGTATAATATTTGTGTCATATCAATTGTTTTGCTCATCAAAATGTGTTAATTATTTTTATCGACATTTCATTTATATCGTTACGTGCCTTGCTGCGATTATTGCTAAATTGAATCATCGATGCGATTTTTACGAGCTTTTTGTTTCACATATATGAAATACATTTTCATACGATATTTTCATTTTTTTTTGTGGAGCAACAAAAATTAATATATTAGAATGTACTGTTTGTGTTTGTCGTTGACGTTATGGAATGCATCACGTTATGTTATATTTTGTGAACGGTGGAATGCGTGATTCGTAAATTTTTTATTTTCTGGTTTCAAAGTTGTGTGAGATTTTTGTTATTTGTTCGTTTTGGATGTTTTGATGGCGTGTGACCAAAGAAGAAAAAAATATTGCATGAGAGCTTGTGAAAACTAATGCATTCGTGTTGCACGATTTTTCGTTTCTCTCGATTTCGGTTTTGCCTCCCAATTTCCCGTTCAGTCCTTTGGCAACCCAAACTCCTAATTCACTCTGGATTGGTCGCAGCTGCGAGCATCTTCCTCGTCGCCAGCGTCTGGCCACGGAACCCAACCTCGACACTTCGGGCTTCTCGGACGGTAGCGGCGGACCTTCCGAGCGATCCTCACCCCAGGTGTCGTCACCTCTGCGCTCTCCCCCATACAACCTACAAGACGAAATTTCGCAAAGAAGTGAGGAAAATGGCTGCTTTGTATTTCTTTGTCATTGGAAACGATGAACTTTCACTTTAGGTTGGTAGGAAAAATAGAGTTGGAATTTAAATGGAATAGTTCAATATTGTTGTTGTTGTTTTTACGTAACCTAGTGTCTATGGGTGTAGATACCAGGTTAGGTTAGGTTAGAAAATGCAACATGAAAACGGTCCATTTATCTTAACCCTATTAAAACTCAAACTCCGCCCAGAAGCTTAAAGTAAAAGTTCACCTGTTAAACGAGACGTGAGGTCCTCGATTTTGATGCGAGTTCAACCTAACCTGTTTGCTTGTCATTTCAGGTTTTATAGTTCCCAAATCACCGCATACACCCACAGCCCTAGGATTCCACTTGGGACACTCAATTCAACATAGGTACGCACTTTTTGCGTTGCGTTTGACGAATGTTAAACCCCGAGATGCAGTCATTCTGTGTCATCTGTTTATTTTGTTGCTTTGTTCAAATGTTTTTGTTGTTTTTGTTGAAATGTTTTTTCAATCATAATGTGGATGTAAGTTTCATCGTTTTTTAAGGTTTGGAACAACCTTCAAAGTGACAACGTGCGAGTACTGTTCGAAACAAATGTTCTTCGGCTACAGGTGCAAGGAATGCAAGTGCGTGATTGACGACATTCAAAATGCAGTGGAATCTGGTTATTGTGATCACTTTGGTTTTTTGATAACAATAACAGGCTGATGATGTTAAACAACGGTGTTTTGGGACAGACTGATTAATGATAGCAATAGCCGATTGATGATGATATCTGGGTTTCACTGTAATCAGTTTTCAGTTTCAGTTGTCTGGATTTTTTTGGAGATGTATCATTGCTTCGTTTCAGGTTCGTTTGTCATCGTGACTGCGCAGAAAAAGTACCACCGTCTTGCGGTTTACCGAACGAATGCTTGGATTGGTTTAGGAAAACTCAAGAAAACGATGGTAAGAAATGTTATTTTTTTTTTGTGTGGTTAATTCCTCGATTTTTCAGTGGTTTCTTAAAAACGAAGAACGTGTGCGTTCATTTCAAAGGTAACCGTTCCCCGATACCAATTCGACCGCCTTTGTCGTCGCCTCGTTTCACAAAGGACGGAAAGAAGCGCAAGCGGCAGAATTCGAGTCTGAACATTCTGCCTTTTCCGGGTCACGATTCTAGTTCAAACACGTCGTCGTGCAATTCGTCGACACCTTCCTCTCCGGCTCTGTTGGGTTTGATGCAAAGTCAGACGCCCACTCTTGTAACTCAACAGCAGCAGCAACAGTTTCAATTTCCTGGTAATATTATTGTTTGGTTTGTTCGACGGGTCGAACGCTGTATTTGTTTCTGCTGCAATGCAGTGCCAAGCCCATCGTTACAACACACCTATTACTAGTGATGGCGACGACGCTAATGTTTGAATAATATTTGATCGGCAGATGTTACGACCACGGGAAATGATATCACCATTGAAGCTATACCTCTTGGCGAAAAAGAGTACGTTCGTTTTTTTCTACGTTGTATAGATTGACGTACAGTGTAGATTTTAGAGTTTTGTTGACGTCTAATATTGATCAGTGGTGTATTCTTTGAATTAATATACTACTGTAAATGATATTCCAAAAATTGTGGTAATTTGTTTTTCAGTGAAATGGTTGAAACCCAGAAATCGAACGATAGTGATAAAACAGTCTCAGGAACTTCGGGCAGTGTAAGAAAGATTGTACTTTTATGGTTTCAATATCTAAAAATAATGTATAATTTCAATACATATCTATATTTGTCCATTTCAATATTTGTTTGTTCAAAAATAGACTGACTCGGAAAAAACCCTCGCGGGTCGAGTGGATTCTCAGGATAGTCAAGTTTCCGACATGGACCCTATGGAACGAAACTGGCCGAGACAAAATAGCGTATGTGGCGTTTTTTTTGTCTGTTTATCTGTTTATGTGACTTTAAATAAGTTGTGGGATGTAATAGAATTTTAATACACTGTACATGTATGATTCTAATAGTTTTTGGTTTAAGTGATAAATTTTAGGTTAAACTTTTTTGTGTTTTATATATATATTTTCAGTTGTCTCTTAGGGAATGGGATATTCCCTTTAACGAGCTAGCAATTGGAGACAAATTGGGAACAGGACGTTTCGGGACTGTTTACAAGTACGTTTAACATTCACTTGAAATACAAAAAAAAAAAATTATGTGAATAAAGTTTCAAGTATACTTTATATTATTATACCCCTTTATATTGGTAAACTTTGGGTTTAGGTTGGTGGGCGGAGTTTAGGTGAAATATCGTTTACATAAATGGAATATTTTTTAATGTTGTTGCTGTTTTTATCTAACCTAGCCTAGTGTTATGGGTGTAGATACCAGGTTAGGTTAGTTAAAAAAAAAAAACACAATTGAAATATTTCGTTTATGTAAACGATATTTGACCTAAACTCCGCCCACCAACCTAAAACCAAAGTTTACCCAGTATTATTTTTATATGATGATGTATATTTTTTGAATTTCAGAGGAAACTGGCACGGGGATGTTGCAATTAAAGTTTTAAATATGGATCACGTTGATGATGAGAAGATTTTAGATGCCTTTAAACAAGAGGTGAGAGCACATTATCATTATTTTCGGTCTTTTGGAAAGAAATTGTTTACATTCTGTGTAAAATGTACTTTAAGTAATTTGTGGTGTAGTTCCAAAATTTTGAAGGGCTTGTTACACATCCTCGTACGATTCCGTCGTACACGATTTCAGCAAAAAGTTTGAAATGTAAACTTTTAACCATTACAACGGTTTCAGGTGGGAATATTTCGGAAGACGCGGCATGAAAATCTAGTCCTTTTCATGGGAGCGTGCATGAAACCTCCGCATCTTGCGATAGTAACGAGGTAAGCGATGCAGTTAAAAATTGCTGAATCATAGTCTACTGATTATAGGTAACTAGTTTTAACTTATTGTACGGTATCGGTAGTATCGTTGCCCTTGCGTGATTTTCACGGAGGATTGTAATTTGTTATCGATGTTGTAGCTTGTGCAAGGGGAAGTCGCTTTGCACCCACATACACGTGCGGAAGGAACGATTCAACATGGGAAAAATCATTGGAATTGCTCAGCAAATTTTACAGGTCGGTGATTTGAAAGGTGTATTATCGTTTGTGGTTAAAATTTGATAGACATTTCAGGAACACCCTGGTTATTTCAAGCATACATTTCACCGACGTATGTTTGTTTGTTTATTTGTAGGGTATGGGTTACCTTCATGCTAGGGGTATTGTGCATAAGGATTTGAAAACCAAAAACATCTTTTTAGAGAACGGTAAAGTGATCATCACGGATTTTGGGCTGTTCAGCGTTACGAGGTTATGCTACGGAACTAACAAGTAAGACAGTCGATCGACGGGAATTTTTTTTCGATTTGGCCCATTTTGCGCGGGATAAAATTGTAATGACTATCAGATCTTTCAGGAGGGGTATTCCATGGTTGACGATACCGCCCGGATGGTTGTGTTATCTTGCACCGGAAATCATCTGCGACTTGCGGCCGGCGCACCTTGGCCAAGAACGTGAACAGTTACCTTTCACGATGCATTCGGATGTTTATGCATTCGGGTATTGAAACTTAAGAAAATTTTAAACACGTTGTGAGATATCTTTTTTACTGGGATCCACGACTATCGTTGATGTCATTTTTTAGGACCGTATGGTACGAACTACTCTGCGGGGAATGGCCTTTCAAAGGGCAACCTCCCGAAGCGATCATCTGGCAGGTTGGACGTGGAATCAAGCAATCGTTGGCCTCTATCCAGGCATCTCGTGACGTAAAGGTAATAACAAAATAGTTTCAGCTTTGTTTACGGTCATGTTGTTATTGTTTGTTTTGTTTTTTGTGTGGTTTTACTTGTTGTCATGGAAACATTTTTCCAGACAGATCTTTTATATAGTTTAATGTCATTGTTATGTTTCTATTATTTTCTCACTATTTACGTTCATATTGTTAAGGCAACATAATGAGCTGCTATCATTGTTTACACTCACGTTGTTTTGAACCCTTATGAGTTTAAAGGGTTCTGAACAGATATAGAGAGCATATAGTTTAAATATAATTAACTATTATGATTCTATTATCTACTTGCTATTGTTATGGCAACATAATGAGCTGCTATCATTGTTTACACTCATGTTGTTTTCAACCTCAGTGGATTTAAGGAGTTTCGGACAGATAGAGAGCAAACTTGCCTTTTTTTGTATAGTTTAATATCATTGCTATGGTTCTATTATTTACTTACTATTTACTTTCATGTTGTTATGGTAACATAATGAGCTGTTATCATTGTTTACACTCACATTGTTTTGAGCCCCTGTGAGTTCAAAGACAAATAGCAGCTGACCTTATTTTAATATTACGATTATATTATTCACTTACAATTTCATGTTGTTAATGTAACACAATGAGCTGTTATCGTCACTTAGACTCATGTTGTTTCGAACCCCTGAGCGTTGAAGAGGTTCTGGCCAGATAGAGAGCAACTTATCCTTTTATATAGTTTAAAAATCATTTTATCATTCACTTTTTTTTCACGTTCATGTTGTCATGGTTGGAATGAGCTGCTATCATTGTTTACACTCATGTTGTTATGTGAACGCCTGGTGGATTTTAAAGCGCTCCAGGCAGATGCAGAGATAAGTTCACAGATGTGGGTAAATATATGTATGGTAATGCAAAATTTCCTTGCTTGTTTTTCAAGGATATTCTTATGTCGTGCTGGACGTTCAAACCGGCCGAGCGTCCCGAGATGCATCGGCTGCAACGGATGCTAGAAAGGCTTCCGAAGAAGCGTCTGGCGCGTAGCCCATCCCATCCGGTCCATCTGTCGCGTTCAGCCGAGTCCATGTTCTGAGAACGTGCTAACATGGTGGAAATAAACAGTACGTTTAACTTAACCGATATAATAAAAATAAAATAAAACAAAAGTGCTGCACAACCAAAAGATAGCAATGCATACTCTTCACGTTTTGTTTTTCCTCCGGGTTTTTTTTTTTTGATTTTTACTACTTTGCGAGCGAATGGTGAAAGCTGACGCGCCCCGTGTTTAGGATGCTCAAGTTCGTTTATCGAAAATCATGTCAGGCAAATTTTTTTTTTTTGATTTTGCTAATTATTTTTTTTTTTTTCAAGTTATCTTAAAAAAATGTATGTAAAAAATGGACGTCAGTAAATAATATTTTTTGTCGTTTTTTATTTGCAAAGAAATAATTAAGAGTGTAAGTTGAATGTGCGTTTGGCCAGGGATATTTTCTTTTATTATTTATTATTATTATTATTATTTTAATTTTCTAATTTTGGTTCAATTTTTATTTATCGCCGATTTCATTTAGCATGAAATGTGATACGGTATAGTGAATTATATACAGTTTGATATAATTTAAAGAAAAAACAAAAATAAGGTTGTGAACATCGTTTCCTTCAAACATAAAAAAAGTGAAAAGATGAAAATTGTTTTTCAACGACATGACGCTAGCGAGATTCGACATACGTCATTGAACAAATCGTTCCATAATAAAATGTAGACGAAAAATGAAAATTTGAAAATTTTTTGTCTTAGATTAAAAGAAAAAATAATACAAAAACAAACCCCCAATTTATTTACTTTTTTTGAAAACTTTCATGCTTTTTTTTTAGTGAAATATTCAATCTTTTCGCTTTAAAAAAATAATAACAAAAATAAAACTTAAAATGTTCCAAAAGTACTGCAGCCGAAGTGTGCGCTGTCATATGTATCGTAGCGCTATTATATACACGCTGAACGCATTCGAAAAACATTTTAAACATGCGAAAGTTTTGAGAAGAAACAAAACAACTCGATCGAAAGAGTTAACTTTAGCCATGCTAATTTATTATTTTTTGATTTTTCCGAGGCTGTGTCCGTTGCATGAATATTTGTACGTCTTTGTCGTAACCAAATTGCATCGCAGTAGTACGTTCGATTTCGGACGACTAGCAGTAGAAGTTTTAAAAACAAAAATTTTTTTACACATCCTTATCATTACAAACATAACCGACAATGGGGATGATCGGGTTTTTTTGATCTCTGTTTATTGTTTCAATTTGACAATCCACCTGAATTTGTTTCCTTCGGGTGCGGATATAGTTATAAAAAAAACAACAAGAAAACGATAAAAAAAATCGATTATTTTTTGTTTTGTTCACTATATTTACTTATTTTGTTGGTACGTTCACCCTTTTCAGTTTAATATTTCTTGCTTTGTGTTTTTATTTGATGAAAAAGTGAAAAGTCGGGCTTAAGTTTGTTACTACAGTGATATAACATGTTTGCAGATGGGCGGGTAAAAGATAAGCCTAACCGCAGCATCATGTATGCAGATGGGTAAAGATAAGCCTAACCACAGCATCATGTATGCAGATAGGCCTAACCACAAAACTTACCATAAAGTTTTGGTTTGTGTGGTTTGTTAGCATTACCAATCTTGCTCCAAACCAGGAACTATAAAAAGTTTTTAATATAAATTATAGTAATGGAGGAATCAAATGTGAAATTCGAATAGGGTCGGGGTTCCTACGACAAACTTACGAGATTTCTCGCCTCAAAATCAGGATGTTTGGAAACCCTGAAATGACGATTTCAAAGAAAAAATGCAAAGCAAATTTTTTGTTTGTTCTTGTTTTTCACGAAACAAAGAACGTGGGTTTTGGGTTTGTCGCACATTTTTTACCGTACGCGTCGTTTTCGCCTTCACGATGTTGATTTTGGTTTTTCGAGAGAATTTTTCTACCGAACATTCCTTGTTTTGTTTTTTTTTAAAATGTAGAAGAGTTTTTTGTTTTTTGTTTTGCGGGGAGTGATTTTTATCGTAAGCAATGGTTCAGAGGCCGTTTTATTTATATTTATTAATTTTTTTGCGTTTTTTCGGATTATTGGTTTATCTTCAGCTTAAAAAATAATGCACACACACACACACACCGCAGAGGATCGTTGACATTGAATCCGAAGTTATTTAATTATTTCCTTTTTTATTTTTTGCCAGATTTCAGTTATGTAAATATTTAATTCCCCCCGAAAAAGAGGAAAACCCATAATAGCAACAAATTTTTTGTTTTGTTTCAAGTACAAATGTTGGCGTGATTTTGTATATAAATGTACACACATATAAATACAATTTGCTATGATCTCTTCTACGTCTTTTTAATTTTGAATTGTTATTTTTTCTTCCAAAAACGCACTAGTTGTGTTCATTGACGACGGGATCACGATGACGTTTTCCATCTGTTGCTAATATTTTTTAATTTATTATTATTATTATTATTATTTTTTTTTTGCTGCTGTGATGCAGTGTACATAAATAACAAAACAAAAAACAACAAGTCATGTAAAGTTTTACTTCTATGAATGATGATTTGTATATTGTATATTTGAAATACTGTAAAATTTCCTTTCCCTCCTACCCCTCCCCCCCTCAAAAAAAAAAAAACAACGTAGATGTAGCTATGAAGCCTGTAAAATTTGATTATTACTATTATTATTATATACCGTGTTGTACCATAGTACTTACTCAGCGACCAAACGGAAAACAAAAAAGTGGAAGAAAAAAATACGAATATATTATTATTATTATTTGTTTTGTTTATTTTTTAAGTTGGTCAATTTAGTCCAGTTTTTGAATATGAATTTCTTTTCTCCAAAATAAATCTTTAATTATTATCTCAATTCATTATTTTTCAAAAGATGAGCGCAATTTCATATCATCACTCTAGTGACACGAAACATTGACGCACGTTAGTGTCGATTTTTTAGGTTCTACCCAGCTATTTTCATGTCAATTCCAAGATAATGACACTTGGCGTTGGACATTTTTCCACTGAGTGGTTTACGAGGGTATTAGCCATAGTTGAATGCGGATCTATCGTTACGAACACACTGAATCCACGCTAATGTGGAAATTTGTTGCAATTTAATACCGTTAGCGCCATCTATTGATAGCCTTTGACCCGGGCGGAGCTGGGTACATGTGCTATTGTGTATAAAATTTTGTTGACAAATCGTATGAGAAAAAAAAAATATGCAAATTAAAAACTTCAAAAAGTCTTGTTTCAGATAACACGAAAGTTGGTTTTGTGGTCCAGTCTTGGGAAGATCGGATGACGACAGTTTCACAAGCCGGTACGGCTCCAGTCGGCGCGCCATTCGTCGGGACCGAGAAGAAACCGCTGTAAGTTCCATCCTTGAGTTTGAATCGCTTTTAGGATATTGGGAAACTCGTTGTCCATGAAGTGTCGTAGTTTGGTCAGAATCAAATCCGCGTCACGTGCTCCTGCGAATTTTAAAGAGATTAACGTTCAATGCGTACATCGTGATGTCATATGTGATGGGAAGAACAAATGTGTTTTCTCGGACCTTGCTCGAATTCTGCGGAAATGTCTTGTAGCTGCGGGAATGCGTGTTTAGTGTAGCCCTGGAACGGGGATGGATGCAAACGTTCAAAAAATCTATGACGTAGATTTGAGAAACATGTCTTCTATATTGGACATGTGATTTTGGAAACATTTTAAGACGTGGATTACCTGAAAGGCGCAACTGCAACAAATGCATAGTACCATTGCTTCACAACACGCTCGTAGTTGGGTCGCACCGTCGCTGTCTTTATGTAGAACGATGTTGATCTCGGCTGAAACAAAAAATTAAAATTTTTTGTCATTTTCATTATTTGTTTTGCCAATTGGCATTGGAATCGAGTGGAAACAAACGGTGTCAATACGTTGTTATTCCTTAAAAATGCATATATCGAATCATTTTAGACCAGTCTATAGCATTGGGTTGGCTATAATTTTCGCTTTAGGACTTTTTCGGAAACGCCACTATTGTGAATATGAATATTTTTTTTGTGATTTCTTTCTTTTTGTCACTTCACTTCCGAAACAATGGAAACTATACTGATCTTCGGAAAAACGAATGCATTTATAAATTAGCACAATATTGGGAATAACGGCATCATTGCATTTTTGAATTCTGTCAACTAAAGTCAACAGATTTTTATTTTCACAGAACCTGTTCGTTTTGGTTCTACAAATAGACAAGTTGACAGGAATTTTTGTTTAATCTTAAATTTGGAGGTTTTTTTTGCCCTTTCACTCAAAACTACATTTTTGGAGTTAACGTCGTCATTCCACCCGATTCCTCAATCGAATCATGTCGTACATACATTGTTTGGCATTCAGATTCAGCAAGTATTTCTGGTTGGGTTCCGTTATCGAAAGCAACGTTTCCAATTCCGAAACACTGCAAAAACACAATCGCTCGTTTCTGCAATCGGTAACAATGTATTTATTGATGCGACAAAAATAAAATTGACGACCTGTCGGTCAGCTTGCCAAACGTCGTTCCCAGGTGAATTTTGAGAGGAAATGTTTTGACTGTAATTTTAAAAAACAACAATTAATGTAATGTTATAGTTGTGACACGTTCAATTTTGTTTTGGATATACCTAAAAATGACGATTCCTGGTGATTGACTTGGGCAATGGATAGCAACTCTCCGGATTGAGTGTAATGTTGTAACGATATGAAAAGGCGCGTTTGGTTGAACGATTCCATCACGAGCGATTTGACCGCCATGTAATTGGCATAAACGTGGAGTAACGTGAAAATGATGAACAATGTCCAGATCAACCTAAAAAAAAAATAAAAGTGCATAAAACTTGACAAATCAAAATCACCCGTCACCCTACACAAAACTACAGGGCGATCCTGCAATAATTTGTCGAATTTTTAAACCGCAGATGCAACGAATCGAAACGGAGCCGGAAAAAAAAGTTTATATAAACATGCTTCTCTTTTGAAAGAACAGGGTGATGTCACAAACAAAAAATTCAAAAAAAAGTCAAAATATGTTTTTTTGACTTCTTTTTTATCCTTATTCTTGTTTTTTACTTTTGATTCTTTTGGCCACAATCTGCCAACAAAAGTGTATTTCTGGTTCCATGTTTATATGGGATTTTCGTTTTGCTTTGATGCGTAACATCTGTGGTTAAAATTTTGACCGATACCTTTCAAAAACACCCTGTATACAAAGAAACGATTGTCGTACATTTGTTTCTCGGACACCACGGGAAGCACGATCAAACTGCATATGAGCGCGGCGAGATTGACCAGCGTTTCTTGGCTTCCGTCTTTAGCGGAAATATCCGCAAGATTATCCCTCCTGGCTTGGTGTTGCATTATCGCTGCTCTCGTCGCTCCGCCCGCGACACCAACTATGGCCTAAAACAAACAGTAAAAATAAACGTTAATTCCGCACCAACCGATCGTCGGCTACGTTCACGTTGAAACCAAATTTTACGTCACTTTGCAAAGTCCTGCAACGCACACAATGGCGGAGAAAAACGGATTCGAAAACGTGGGCGCTATCAATTCCATGCATATGGCGCAATCGTTCAACACATCTGCAAATAACCTAAACGACTGTTAATTTTCGGCGGGAATTAGAACGTTTTATTTTTACTGTGCGTTTAAAATCGGATAATTTCACTCGGCGTCGCCTACCTCCACTGCTTGCAATTGGAATCCAAATTGGAACTGTTGAAGAAAAATAGAGCATTTGTATGAATACAGTTGACGTATTGAGACTTGAATTTTGTGTGTGGTGTTTTTGATACGGAAACTACGAACGTCTTAAACCATAGAGAACTAAGTCAAAAAAAAAATAAGAAAATTCAATTTTGGAAAATGACGCGTTATGGTTTGTCCATAGATCATGACTTATGATGCATGTAATTCGGTATACTCAGTAACTGTAAAAAGTGAGTTAGTTTACTACGGTTGAACACGACTCAGTTGACGATGTTACAAAACACTTACCCTTTAACCCATGCGAACATGATTCGTCCAACCATTCCCATACCGTCTGAACGAGAAGAAAACAAAATTTACAATGTAAAACTAGTTGCAAGTTGCAAATCCAAAACGACGACATTTTATCACCTTTCAAAATCCATGTGATGGTTGCAGCCATCGGAGTTGCGGTTTCATCACCGACACCAACTCCTTTCAACACCGCCTGCGTTGCGAGCGTTCCAGTTATACTGCTTGCAAATGCCTTCACAGACAGTTGAACAAAAAATCGGTTTCGTGTCTTGATTCAATTCGTTTTATTTTATTTTTTAAAATTGAATCCGAATGGGCATAAAATTTCATACTTGAATAGTGTCCCATAATTGGTACTGAAGATAGTCCAGACTCACGCTGTTTGGATATCCTTGAGGCAAAAACACGTCCTGTATGAAACGTCAACGAAAACTGTACATTATTAAACGTTATAGGACACAAAAACTCGAATGCATTTTTAGGCATATGTTTGAAATTTCGGTCGTTTCAGGTTAAAGTGCAGGTATAATCGGAGTTAAGATGCGTAAATTTTTCGAAGCAAAATAATATTGATAAACGCTCAACTCGATGTCAACTACAATTGGCAGCGTCTTTGCAGGAGTTTCTGCGTTTGCTCAGCTGTTCATTGTATTGCGTTGACAGTTGAACATACAAAACATTACAAAGGCACGGTTTGTAATGGACTGTTTCATATGCCTTTGCGATGTCTGTTGTCAATACATATAGCTAGGTATATCAAGTACGGTGGAATCATCCGGTTACCCCAGACACTGTTTAGTGTTTTTATTTTAGTTTAATGTTATCGGCCGGTTATTTTTTTATCAAAAAAGTGATCACAATAACCGGATTCCACAGTATATATGGTACTAGGAAACATTTATGTGGTTGTGACAAAGTTACTGTTATTTTATAATTCAACAAAACGAATATGCATGTCAAATAATTGAGCTTTTTTGAATAAAAAAATAAACACCGTCACCAATCCGTCAACGTGGTGTACGTACACTAAAAAATTGGGTTAGCGTAGTTAACGTCTTGTTGACGTTGCTCTGGTAAAGTGTCAGCTCGTTTCTCCCACGTTGTTGGATGTAACTAATTTCTCTTCCATTAGCTCCATACTTTTCTATGCAAACCACTTGATTGACATTCATTTCCATCCTCTCTGTCACAGTCACACCTGTCTCCTGTGCTGTGGATGATGATGATGATACTGACACTTGTCATTTGAAATTAAACAGGAAAATGATAAAACCTGATTCCATATCATACACAAATGTATGATATGGAATATATATGATATATGATATCATGATATTTTTTATTTAATGAGAATGTAGCAATTGCTGCCTTTTAATGAGATACAGGGTGCTTCGTTATACGTTGTACTCCATAAGGCATTTGTTTGTCGTTAGCATTTTTATTATATTAATTTCTGAATTTATTAGCATAGGAAATTATATGATTTTAATTAAAAACTTAATTTATTTAGTGGCAAAAAAATCGCTATAGCTATATCTATTTTTTTTATAACATTGGATGAAGTTTAAAATGAAATGAAATTTTGTATTTAATCAATTTATTATTTACGATTACAACAACCAAAGTTTAACAAAATATGCAGTTACACATATAATATATACATGTATCATATATTGTAAACAAAATGTGAAATGTCAAGTTGTTAATATCCAAGCCATTTTATTCAACTTTTCTCAAAACCACAGCCTTACAGACAATATATTTTTTATAATATATAAATTCATATTCTTTGCTTTTAACAAACATAATTCATTTTTATGTTTCAGCTGTCCGACGTCACCGCATCTTTGGAACCCGTTTGACCGAGATGTTTGACAATGTCCACCCAGTCCCATCCACGAGGACGCTCTCCCGTCGCATCGAGGCGATTGTACAGTCGGCGTTTCTGCGACTTGGTGAGTTGGACCTTTCTTTCCTTCTTTTGAGACGCGTTATCGTTGGCCTGCGAGAAAATAATTCACCGTCGGATCAATTTCTTCTTCACGTTCGTTATACATGCAAAACAAACCAAGTGTTTTCGGACAAAAGCTATACCTCGTCGATTTGCAAACTGTTGAGATTCATAACGGAATCGTCGTTAGCTTGGACCATTTCCTCCGGCTGATTGCACAATAGCGTTTCGACATTTTCTTTCGCCCATTCCAACAGCGTGAATGTCGCTGCGGTCCCAAGAAACTGTTCAGCCTATAAAAAAAGATGTTTAGACTTTTAATATTTTGATGTGATAATTTTGCCAGCTATCGTAGGCAAACTTTGAACTGTCGTAACTCAAGAAACAAGCATTTTCGACCCCATGTTTATAGGATTTTTTTTTTTAGACCCCCATGGTTAGCTATATGTTGGCAACATTAGAATAATTGCACACAACGTTCAGTTGCTTTTTCTAATGCAACATTATAACTGAAAATATACAAAAAATGGAAATAAATATTAATCACCTCTTGCAGTAGTCTCAAAATGATCTCGTCTTTCACATCTTTTAATCTGAAAAACAAAAAATATTATCAAAAATAAATTCAAGCCTTTTGTTTTTTTTTTTTACTGTTTTTGAAAAATTTTAACTTTGAAATTTCAAGAAAGTTCGTTAAAATTAATTTACTTTGTTGCTAGGCGTGTAACTTTTGCGATAATACCATAGTTACATGTCAAAACGAATTTGACTATAGCTTAATAGGATTATTTAGATCGACGATAGCCAAAATATAAGTATAGACTATCATTATATAAACTACAAATATAATTAACACGATGATTCGAGATGCACGTCAACGTTTTTAAAACATCAATGTCACCAAACGCGTGCTTTACCCACAGATGTTTGTTGTAGAAAGCCTCCAAATTTAGAGATGGGGCTGCGTCAGGATAGTTTTCTCCCCACGTCACTTCTAGAACAAACGACTTCGATTTTCCATCTTCACCGATCTGAAACATAAACTATATCGTGAATATATGCCCAAAAAAAAATAATCTTATATATCACACTGTACATTTTTCTTTTTTAATAAGGTTACAAGCTGGAATCTTGGGTATCGTAACCAATTTGATTCATTGTAAATTTACATTCTGTTGATTTAATTTTGGTTAACTATTTGTTGGTTAACAATGGCTGTATAATATACACCTTGTATTGGAAGGTTTGTTCATTAATTTCTTTAAAATTCTCATCGCCTTCATAAATGGATCGAAGTACTTCAACTTCTTCCTGTGGAAAATATATTACAAAATTAAAATTATGAACACAGTTTGTTTAGATTATGATTAGTATATATTATGTATAATTATACTACATATTATTATTATTATACACATAATAAGATGAATGCAGTATTGTTCACCTGTTGTAATTCTTTGGCCGTCATCTCGATAGATTTAAAATAGCAGAGTTACTATTAAACATCATCAATATACATGACTATTGAAACAGGATATATATATATATATATAAAAATACTTTTAAAATATAAAAAATAAGTCAATAACTACTGTTGTTTTTCAACAAAAAAAAATAGTTAGCAAAATCAGGTTTCAAGCATGTTCTAAAATCGTGGACACTGAATCATCCATTTTGAAATTTTTGTGTCGAACACGAAAAGGCGAAATAAATTTTATGTTATGTTTTTGTACTAAATTTTAATACAATTTTGTGGTAAAATTTCAAAGTTTTAATAAAAAAACGTCAGTTTATTTTATTTTAAATTTGTTAGTTTAGTTTGAGTAGGTGATAGTTGCGAGTGACGTCATTTGTGATTTCATGACGTCACTCGCGGTGAAGCGAAAAAGCAGACGCTGGTTTTTTTGATCACGTGACGTGACGCCATTTTTCCACTTTGAACAAAGCTGTCCGGTGGCGGTAAAAAGGAAGTTCGGAAGTGTCTGTCGATAATTTGTTTTGGTCTTATTTACTATTTTGCAACGCTTGGCATTGATGTATTAGCATTCGATAATCATGTAAGTATACCCTGTATCAGTTTGTAGCGATAAGATTAATACCTAACGATGAAATTCGAGTTAAATTTGAAAAAATGTGGTGTATAAAGTACATCTCGATATTGGCAGCTGATAATCAATGACAGCTGTTATAAAAAATTGAACGATATTTTGGTGATTTAATAAGCTATGAAGTGAAATTTGCTACAAAAGTTTGAAATTGCAATTTAAATGTAAATAGCACATTTAAAGTGCCTTGCCTGTCATTTCATTAACATCGTTGGGATGAAGTTATAGTGAACGTTGTTCATCTTCATTTTGGTAGGGAAATGATGAGTCCGGAAGAAGTCGAGTTTCTTAGCGAAAAAGAAATGATAACCATCGTTCCGAATTTCACGTTCGAGGCGTTGCATCTCGTCTCGGGCAATTTCGGTCCGTTCGTTGCCAGCATCCCGATCGTCGTGCCTCTGTGGTTAGCCGTTCACTTGAAGCAGATGTCGAAGTGTCGAATCGTTCAACCCGACTGGATGAAACTCGAAGTTCTCGAAAAAGCCAGACAGGAGGAATCCGAGTCTCCTGTACGTCGACTTATCTATAACTTTTTCTTTTGTTTAATTAATTTTGCTTCTGTTTTTTTAATCGTGTGGTTATTCGTTTGTCGACGTGTTTTAGGTGTTCACAAAAATGCCGAGCGAGCATTACATGGAAACGAGCCAGCGTTTATTCGAAACGGCCATCGATGACATCATGGATGCGGACAGAGTGCGGACGTTGGTCAAAGACATTTGGGATCTCCGAATGGCGAAGCTACGAATGAGCATAGACGCCATCATCCAGAAAGAAGCGGTTCACGCTGCGCTGGATCATTTGACACACATGGAGATCAACACGTTTCGTCCGTTGTTGGTGACGGCGGCGAGTCAATTGCATCTTCTCAAAGAGGCAAGTATGGTTTCAGGGGCTTTGTTTTTTTCTAGCACTGGTTTGGCATTTGCTTATGTACTTTACGTGCATTTTTCCTAAGCTTGTTCTTGGTGGTGGTTTTCTGTCTGGGGACAGTTTATCTTGCAAAAGTAGCATTGAAACGACTCAAATCGATTAGACAATTGCACAATTAGATAAGGTAATTGCTTTTGCATTTTGCAAACATGTATTGATGGTTTGTTAATTTATGTAATATGGTTTTTTTCAACTCGATTTCTGCAATTTTTTGCTCTTGTTTCTTTGTCACATTTTCTCTTGACGTTTGCATTAGTAACCCTTCGTGTGTCATGGGTTCTTCTTAATTTCAATTTGCTTCCATGGTCCTCGGTGCTTCTTGCAATGGCTTTAATCGTACTATGAAGCGAAACTTCAGTTTTTAAATTGTGAAAAAATTTTCTTATTTCAGAAAACTGAACTGTCTTCTCAATCGTCGCAGCCTTGATAGTTCACAACTATTTTTGTATATAGTTATTTACAACAATTTTTTATATGTCATTGTCTACAATGACATTTTTTTTCGTTTTGCTTTACAATGTCATGTGATGTAAATAGTAATTTATACGCTAGTTACTAACAAAGATCGTTATTACATTTTTCTGAGAATTTTGAAACGTTTTGTGGTCTCTTTTTTTTTTTCGCGTATATTATAATTTTCTTGGTGATTGGATTTGTTATCGATTCACTAGCAGTAAGTCTGTCGATAACGACAGGCAATATCTTTTCTCCATATATCTCATATAAGACATGATATCTACTGTATACCTTAAAATATATACCTCAGTAATGTTATATATAACAACTTTACCACAAAAAAAAATTGCTACATGTGTGCATCGAGTTCTTGGAAAATGCCCAGTTGAGTATCAACCAATGGCTGTTGAGGTAATAGACGTGATGCTGCTCTGCCGGTGGCTAAGGAGTTAACGATCATGCGTTGCCATGGAAAGGTTCGTGCAAGCGCAGCCACTATTGCCATGTTTTAAAGAAGGTACAGATTTTACAAACGTACCTGTAAATGTTGAATTATCGTTCTGTCTCGACGTCGATGACGTTTTCTCGAACGCTGTACGACATTGCGATTTTGTGAAAACGCACCATGGATGGCTGAAATTATTTCTCGTTTTATCGTTACGAGTTGTAACTGTGAAACTGATTGTATATGATTGTAAGTTTTTTCAAAATGTCAACGCTTGAACGTGCGCTTTTCCAAACAGCAATAGTGTCGAGTTGTATAAAGTTTGCGTTATATACAGACGGTCTCAAATTCGCACATGGGTCAGAATTATTGTCGTCACCTATTTAATTTGGCTATTTGAGAAATGCCCTATTCTAGAATGCAACTACGTTTAGAGGTAAGTATAGTACTCTATATGTCACAGTGACATAGGTATAGTGTGTTACACTATTTTCTACAACTAAATTCATTCTTAAAAAAATGGAGGCGTGAACTTCGACATTCGTCTAATATGGGACATTCAACGTATCTGAAAACTGACTTGCATAAAGGGTAACGTGTATGAAACACGTTAATTCACCCACATGAATACACAAGTCGTGTATTTGCACGTGGGTCGTCTTAAAAACGCAGAATTCTTTGATAAATTGTAACATGTGACGTTTCATAAAAATTGTCTTCGTATTTTATTGTGATCACTTTGGGACTATTGAATGATTGTTGATAACATTAAACGATGGAAATATAAACACTAAACAGGACTTTGACTTGATAATGATAGCAATAGCCAATTGATAACATTATCCGTGATTATAATAACCAGATTCCACTGTATTTCAAAATCTCTGGTTAAAAAAAGTATTGCCATACTGTTGTTGAATAATTGAACGACCAACGAATTTCCTTACTCTGTTTATTATCAAATATCTTACTATTATATATTTATATTTTATATATAAAGAGGTGCAAAAAGAAATCATTAAATATATATATGTATAGAATTGTAAACGATATACACAACAATGTACAAAAAAAGAGTACTTCCGGTTGAGAACTACTTTAAACTGCAATTCTCGTTATTTTAGACCCTTGATAAATGTAAAGAGAATTTTACATATTTTATTATTTTCTAACATATAAAAATTATTATTATAATATAATAATATAAAAGACTAGTCGATGTTTGTTGTTTTAAACGAGAAGAATAGAGGAAGTGAAGATGTGGAGTACGTTACACTGATTTGCACCAAGAATGGGGAATGCGTGATTTAGCGTTCGCAATGTAAAATTTCACGTTAACGCTAGATGTAAAAGAAAACATTAAATTGAGAGATTCATATTGTAAAAATGTGATGTACAGGGTGTACAGTATTTTCGTTGTAAAAATTGTGAAGTCAATGAGATAATTGATTCGATGTTTTCTTGGTGCGTCAATGGTGAGAAGGTGGAAAGTCCGCATCTGGTCGTACAAGACCATGAAGCGTGATAGAAATATGTTTTCGTTTTTCTTTTTTGGCATTGCTGTATATTGGTAAGCTTTGATACAAGCAGTTAGGTTAAAAAAAAAAATTGAGTAATTCATTGACAAATTTACACAGGGTGTTGCAAAATGTTTCTGTTCTCGTGCGAAGAAGACAAACGAACGGATTCGAATCGTGATGATAATTCAATGAAACGTTTTTACGGTATAAATAAATAAAGGCAGTGGTTTTGGGGAGCGGGAATTTGATGTACAGTATGTAAACGTGTACTGTGTTGGATCATTTTTTTATCAATATACAGTGTGATCCAAGTATCGGATGTTGAAGAAAAAAATGTATACTTAAATTATAAATCTTGATATAAAGAGACGTTGATTTTATAAGTTTTTCCAGTGATCTACGTCATTATTAATACCCATATCATAACTAATCGTCGTATTTGTTGGTTTAAAAACGAAATTCTAGTGACTGTCGCACGTACGTTGTATGTTTTGCCATGGCATATTATAGTATGGTCATGGTTTTGTGTACATTGGTTTTCCATTGAGCACAGAAATTTTGGTCACCTTGGGTTCAATGGTTTGGCAGTCAATTGGTTAATTCACTAAGCAAAAGATTACCGTCGTTACACAGCGATGATTTTGCTGGGATCCACTTTGACGCGGATAAACATGGTGTCGTCCCTAATGTAATGACGTTTGCGCAGAGCATCGTGCGAAATGAACCGCGGAAAACCGAACCCTAGAGCGTCGGGTTCTTTGCTGGGGCGCTGGAAGTTCTTCCACGAGGGGTCAGGCACGAAACTTTCGACGACGCTGCACGCCTTTTCCATCGTTGAAGTTTGGTCGTACAGGGTAAATGTCACGGTGTGCGAGAAGGGCCACTGTAGAAGGGCGTCGTAGTCGCCTGGCAAGAGCTTGATGTACACCGACACGTGGGTTCCTTCGCCGGCGCCATTGCCGTTGAGGAAGAGCGTCGCCATGAGCTTGTAGCCGTAGGAGCTCGTGTAGAACGGCATGCTGCACAGTTCGTAGCCATCTTTGTTTTTGGCTTCCATCATCTTGGCGTTGCAGTCACTGATCTTCCAGAGCAATGTCCCGTTTTGGTTGACCGTCAGGTCCCGCATGGCCGATTTTAAAGTCGAAATCTGGTGTTGCTGTTTGACGACTAGTCCGCACATCATGACCAAATGTTGTTTATTGCTGTCTTCCATGTGCTTCTCGACAGCGTAACGAGGTCCCTGAGAGCGTAAAACAAATTCAGTTAGCATTACTCATCGAACTAAGCTTACACGATTTATCAAGGAAATGTTTTTTGTTATGATGCAATCGGATTGGTCGTTTCAGTGTTTACGCTGCGAGACATTTAGGTTGTTTAAAGGTTACAAGTGGAATCCGGTTATCATAATCACGGTTAATGTTATCATTATCAGTCAGTCCCAACACACTGTTTAGTTTAAGGTTTTATTTCCACCATTTAATGCCATCAGCCGGCTATTGTTATCAAAATGCACTAGTCGCACAGTGATCACAATAACCGGATTCTACTGTAATGTTATCTCAAGTTTAACAGTTCCTAAATTTCTAAGTGTGTGTTTCGATTTGCAGGCTGAACAGGCAACAACAGCGAAAGTTTGAACCATCACACTACCTTGAACGTGCATCCCATGTCTTTGAAAACGCACGCCATCACTACGGCGGGACAGTGTTCCTTGAGATGCGATTCCAGTTCTTCTCGCGGAATCTTGGCCGGTTCGCAGCGGTTCGGACATGGCATCGGGTAGCACGGACACTTTGCCAAATGCACCTGAAACGTGAGTTGAACAGTTTTATTCACCTATAAATGATTTAGCGATTGCAAAATTGAACGTTCGAGAGTTGTGGCTAGCTCGTTGTTCAGTGTACCGAGTGAAGCGTTACCAGGAGTGATTCCTGGTAAGGTCCATGCTTAATGGTTTGTTTTGCAACAGAATCTTTTGTTTAATATAGTTTACCCGATCGTTTGTTACTGTGATATGTGATACGGTTACTTCATTCTGTATAATGTGGTGTATGAAAGAGTGTCACCGTGGGTTATTACCTGTAGCGTGTCGAAGACAAATTCCTTTTGGCAGTAGCGGCAAGGCACGAGGCGTTTGTTGCATTCGTTAAGTCTGTGATTGGTCATAAACCTCCGTTGTAGTTTAGTTCCGCATTTACTTTCGCAGTAGATGGGTTCATAGAGGCAGCTTCCGGCATGTCCCTGCAACAACAAAAAATAATGTGAATTGACAGTTAGTATAATGTTGACAGTTCCAACTTTTGATTTTAAAACTTTGAGCAAACAACGTTTTCAACGTATAATGTATTATTATACGGTATAATAATACATTATACCGTATTTCACGCGAATATAAGACGTGTATTATAAAAGATCTTACACAAGGAGCTCCCTAGCTGCGTCTTATATGAATTATAATAAACAACTAGGTACAATAAAAAAGTCATCATTTATCATATCAACGGTAAAATATAACAGAAAATAAACGACTTGAGTGTGTTAGTTTGGGTTTTCAGTATCTTCCAGTGTCTTAATTACAAAACACATTACACTAGAGCCAATCACAGCTCGAGTTCCATTGTTCAGCAATCTGTTTGTGATCTGTTTCTTAGATGTAAGCCTATTTCATGTGTGTGTGTGTCTTGTAATTGGGGGCGTCCGTCCTATATAGTTAATTTTTCACTCAAACCTCTAAAAGTCGCGTCTCGAAAATAGTAAATGGTAGTGGACTATACAGTGTGTGTTTTGTTAATGAGATCATCTGATGATTGACTTTCCTTCGCTGTGTTCCTATAAGTTAGGAACATAAGGATGTAGCAATTTTCTTGTTGTGTGCACACACAGTCGAACATTTCACTGTTTATTAACAGATTATATTATAGGAGGGTCGAGAAGTGGATAATTTGGTGGACGAAGTGATCCTATGTCAAATGGGGTGCTTGATTGTTACAGTATTGAGTTACATGTGAAACGTCTCAATCAAATGATGGTGGCAATTTCATGATTAACGAACCTAGTAGCTTACTCCACAAAGTGTGCACTGCACTTTGCATAATAGTAAGCAGGGCCTTCGTAGGCGCTAGGCGCTTTTATTTTTTGGGGCCCCCGTGCAGAATTTTTTTCCACTTTATACTGAGTATCCCATTATTTGTTTTTATTTATAAGTTTTTAAATTTTAGTTTTCACGTTATTAAAACGCAACTTGAAAAGTTATTCTTTTTTCAAAAGTTTATCAAAAACTTCGTAGGCCTTTCGTGGGTTTGTAAGTAGGCACTGTGCCTACTTGGCCTAATGGATAAGACGGCCCTGGTAGTAAGGCTTACTACGCCACTTGGGTCTTGTCTTTACTCGTGAACATTATTTGATTGGGATTTGTACACTGTACTTGACAACAGTTTTGAACCTTGATCATTCAAATAGAGTCCTGGATTCGGGCCAGTTCCCTATATGCGATTTGGCTATATTGATTGTGCGATGAGAGAAATCCTCCCAAATTTTAAATTTATAAACGACAAAGGGGTTTCGTTATTCTGTGAATTGGTGCATTATCTTGGTAAATAAAACCCAAAAGTGACTTTGTTTTCGATTGCTGATTGGTTGATGAATTGAAAAGTTTAAACAACAAAGGCAACAATGAATCAATTGTTGCCTTTGCAATTTAATAAAACAATCAATGTTATTTTTGAATTAACATGAAATTCTCGCGCTATCTCTGTATTGTTGTGTCAGGTGGTTTACATTTAAACAAATTTCAAATAGCATTCGTTGTTAATTTTTCAACGGGTTTAAGCTAATATGTAATAATATACCTCGGGTCCTCGGTGCAAATGCTGTTTCCACATTTTCCTTGTGAAATTGTTTGTGGTTTAAAGTCCATTGTAGTTTTTCCATTTTTATGGACATTTCAATATATATAGGCGATTTTCGATTTATGATATAGGTTTTCTTGTTGAATTTTCTCATAAATACACTACTACCAGTTGTTGTTTTTTTATTTGTATACAATTATGCAATGTTTTTATAATGTTACAGCGTTGATTAGCACGCAATTTGAAAGCCCTCAACTTACTAGCAGGTCGGAACATGAAAGGTGCTTCAGTCTTTAAAAGTCGACAATTAAGATCATTAAGCAATTCTTCTTTTTTTTTGGTAAACGTCTTTAATTGAGAGGTAAAGCAACTGTTTTCAGTCTGTTGGTAGGTGTTTGTTTTTTTTATTATTATTATTATTATTGTTGTTTGGTATGATCTTTTGCAACGCTGATGATGGAAGTTTATCGTGAGAACAGTTAGGTTAGTGGTCACTTCAAGTACAATTGAGATGATGTGCTCGTTGCCACACCTGTTGAAGTTTGTTTGGTTTTTTGTTTCAGTTTTTTTTGTAGCCTCTGGGTTGTGTGGAGGTTCGGATGATGGCTCAGAGATACACCAAAGTCATGGGGGCATTTAAAATTCATAATGGTGGCCTCGGGGGCAAAAAGTGAAGAAAGGCCTGGGAACATTTTGAAGGTCAAATCGAAAGTAGTCAATCTCATTTCCTGTGAGAGGGTAGAAGAAAAATGTGGGAAAAGTGTGTTGACAGCAGAAGAGGTAAAAAAGGAATCAGTCGGCGGAGATAGAGAATCGTATTTACAAGAGCGCAGAGGTCATTGCTATTTGGCTAGGGAAAAGTAGTGATGTGGGAATGATTTTAATTACACTTTGAAATGATACCTTTAACCACTCTGGTTTAATTAATTAGTAGCATCTGGTTAAATGGATTGATGAACAGCCTTGTGAAAGGATACAGGGGGGATTCCATGAAGGGTTAAGATTTAATACATAATACAGTAGGTATCCAATGTCGGACTTATGCAAGTCTCAACATCTGTAGTTTTGCCGATTTCTTGTGTCGGCAATGTGAAAGTGTCAAATTAAAGTGACACCACTCAAAGGTGCAGAAAGGCGCGCATCTTGAATCTATATACACATGTACTGGTGAATTTATGGGGGTTGTTTAGGGGGTTCGTTCAAACTCCTCCCAGAACAGGTTAATGCTGTATGGACGTTTTCGTGAAAAAAAAGTGCCAATAACGGCAAAATTGTGTATTTTTTTAGGGTCTTAACGCTCAAGCTCTCATTTGGAGCTTGGTTTTCCATGAAAAGAGACGTAAATTTTATTTTAGACATGGTCGTCATGAAATTTCAGGTGAACCCCCTGAAAGTCGGTTTCTAAACCCGTCATTGTACACGTGTTGACGTGTATATGATATACTGTACTTTGATATTTGTTATACCATACCTCGAGCATTTCTCCAGTGAAGTCCTTGTTGCAAAATTCACATTTGGCTCGTCGTTTGGGACAAGTGAACTTGAGATGGTCCTCCATAAGAACGCGTGGAATCATGGCAGCGCAGTTGCTCGTGCATGGGATGGAGTCGTATTTGCAAGTGTTGAGGTGTGCCTGTGCGAGATAATTTGTAATTAGAATTTCGGATGCATATTCATTCACGCGCATTGTCAATTCCCAACTTCATTCGATAATATCGACATTATGAACTCTAAATGAAAATCATTGACTTTACGATTATCCATGTCCGACAGGTCTGGAACATCGACTTTGTATTTATAGAATAGATCATCATCCAATACTATTGGTTAATCTTATAAATGCAGCTTACTCAGAGCTTGCATTATGTATGCAGAATATACTTTTAAAAGTCTTGTGTCCAATACGATTGGTGAAAATATTCTAAGAGTCCAGACGTTTTGCAGACCTTACTGCACACTGATTATGTGATAGACCAGCAAAGTACATTAATGTACGGCCCATAGAACTACTCAACCTGTACACAGATTCTGTTAACCAATAATTGTTTATGCATATTTCGAGCCATGATAAAAGATCTATTACGGATAATTCGTGTTATATTAGCAAATACCCGAAAAAGAAAAGGCTAATTCTTGGAGGTTTTGTAAGAAATCCTTTTGTTTTCTACTTCCAATTAAGTGGTCATACGAGGAACAGTTACGAAACGAGCCATATTATCAAGCAGTCGAACAAAGAAGGTGAAACTTGATAAATGTAATTATTCGTAATGTTCATTGTTTCACTTTTTGATAAGGTCAAAGCAATTAGTTCAAAAATGAAACAAGGTTGGTATTTACTTAACATAATTTGTGCCGTGTGTTTTTCCTAGTTTTTAACCTCTTATTAAAATTTGTTTACACAAACACCGACACGTTGTTGTAGCGGAATGCTGTTGCAAAATTTTGGGCTTTTGAATTGTTTGTGGACGAGTTAATGACTGAAAAACAAGTAATGGGCCATTTTTAAACCATGATCGTCGTTCATTTTTTTCTTCCTCGTAACTATGTTTATATTAAAAAAAGGATATACATACCTTGAGTTTTCGTAATTCGTCCGACCATTGGCAACCTTCTTTGTGGTGTATGCAATACACCGTAGAACCCATTATCACCTTTTCCGCATCTGGGTCCGGATATATCTGTTCCGGAAGAAACGATACGAATTATTATCCAGGATTTCAGTGTGTGTGTATAGATTTAGAACGCTTTTTGGATTATCACGTTATATGGTGCCCCCCCCCCCTTCCCCCCTGTTATCCAAGGTGGTTTTTCACCGTTATAACGTGAAGGTAAGCAAACATGAACATAAAAGAGGATCCCAAATCAGTGTATCATAATGTTTCTGGAAATTTGTTAGTTCACAACAATGAGCTGCATGATTGCGAATAGCTCGATCATTGCTGTACTAGTATGTACAGGGTGAACCAAATGGTCTGTACTGACTGCACAAACTTCATAATACCATTTAGGGACTTAAACAATCAGACAATGTTCCATGAAACGTTTTCTTTTGGAGTTGTGCAGATTCGAAATTTGCCTGCAATGGCTGACGAAATTATCAGGTCAAACCACCTAATTTGTTGTTTCCATCGTCATTGCAGGCAAACTTCGAACCGTCATAACTCCAGAAGCAAGCACTACTGACCAAATATGCATACAACATTTTTTTACTTATTTAGGTACGGTACCTAGAACTTGTTCCCAAAGTTTGTACAGACTCGCCCTGTATATGGTCGTGTGCGTTTTCATACCATTATGAGTCGAAACAAGAACGAATTTTGTGAAGCAACATGAGTCTGAACACGGGACGGGTTTACTTCTAGACTACCACGAACTACGTGGTTACCATACTAACCACGAGGGTTTTTAGTTCTAGTATGATTAGACTTGAGTTGGCCATCACCAGAAAACAATAGTGAAACCCCACCGAACAATCCACAGGCCTCGGGTTATCTTAGTTGTGTACATTTGACATTTTTTTGTTGGTGTTTGTTTTTTTAATATCACCCTTTACAACAAGTCTTAACACGATGTGTTTTTCAAGTCTTAACACGATGAGTAATTTGAGTAGGCAGTGACCATGGACTACACTACAATATAAAAAAAAGGGGGGAAAGAAACGGAAGTAAAAAACACCTTGCGTCTGCACGCACATGTCACAAATGATAGAAGTAAAAAGCCAGGATGGTTTTTTGTGTGTGTGTGTGGAGTTGAGCAAAATTTGGGTGTGGTGTGGTTGACAAAGATCGGGTTATTTTATTTTCATATATCTTTTTATAGTTCTTAATTTGTGGAAAAAGTTTTTATCCAGGATGCAAAGTCACACCCATGCAAACTCGTGATTTTTATAAATTTTTTATCTTAAATTTTGCTCGCTATGTGTCATCGTCCATCGTACGTGATTGCAATTATCATGATGTACACCCGTTACTCCACTGATAATTGTTACTAAGCGGTATTAACGGGATTGCAATTAACTAAGTGATTGTGTGTGCATAATCTTCATATTTGGTGATCACCGGTCATTATGAGGGTATAGTTCCTTCCCACGACGTGTATTGAAAAGAAAAGTGCAATTTTCGGGTCATCCATCAATGACACATTAAGATGTACATTGTGCGCCATTACGCACCTTGGGTTTCGAAATGTCCGAATAAATTTAGGCAGAAATGTAATCGGATTTCAACCCGAGGTGTTCATTGTCCCGCGAAAGTGCTAATCTACATGATGAGTTATGGCCAGCTGAATTATGGATTTCAATTTCCCCCCACTCTCTATTTTTTCTTTGTACTAATGTCACGTCTCATCAAAGTTAATCTCAATGGAATTTCCGAGGGTACTAATTCAATTACATTTCTGTGTCGCTTCGATGAAGGGGTTTTTTGTTACGCTCTAAATTATCTTGTTTGAGCAAAGTAGATCGTTGGTTTTTAATTTGATCGCAATTTCACGTGTTATCTACTGAGACGCTAAGTTAACTTGTTAGGTTGTTTTGTTTTTTTGTGTCCAAAATTGACAGTTTAGTTGTAAAATTATTTTGAACAAAATTTAGGTAGTTGATATTGATTATGTTTAATGGTAACGAGTAGTACATCGTTGGTTTTGATTTGATATCGCAACTTTGCGCGCCATCTAATGAGAAGTACAATTAACATTTAGTAGCCTTTATTTGTCTTTTAGTTCAAATTTGTGATTAAAAACAAATCAACCATTTTTTAACCCCTTTTATTTTAACTTATTCTGAGGTGCAAATGGTTCAACATTTTTTAGCTTTTTTTTTGGTAGGTTTCCGATGACCTGCAGAGCCGAAATTTTGAGCATAGACTGGGGTTGTTGGACATTTTGTAGTATGAAATTTTGACTGGTCAGGGGGGTCGGGTCGATGTTCATTCAATTCTGAGATTCTGTCTTACAAAGGGTCCTATTTTCTTCAAAAAGTGTTGTTGACGATATACCTACGGCCACCACACATTGTTGTACACAAAGACAAAGCATTTATTTGACGTGTAGTACTGTATATATAGTATAGTAATTAACAGACTGTAGGACGTCGTTTTGATTCAATAGTAGAGATGAGAAGATCCTTGGTTTTGATTTGATTGAAATTTTGCACATCAGCTACTGAACAGTACAGTCAACACATACTAGCTTTTTGCCTATTAGTCTAAAATTGTGAATTTTTTGTCCTGTTTTTTTTACAGTAAATATTCTGTAGGACAGTTTTGATTCAGTGGTGACTATAGTACTGTGGATCGTTAGTTTTGATTTGATCACAATTTTACACTAGCTTTGCACTCTCTACATTACGACTTAACATTTCTGTGCAATTTAGTTTTGAAAACATTTCGAAGTTTCAATGTTTTCTATATTTTTTTGTTTTAATTTTTTAATTAAAAAATTGTGATTTAGAATAAAAAGCAAAGTGTGACAGTGACTGGGGTCGTCGTTTTCTCAAGTTCTTGTATTTTTGTGTTCCAAAATAAAAATTGCTATATTTCTTGTTGGATGTGCAAAAAAAAAAGTGGAAGAAGTCTACTTAAGCATAGTTATTATTAAAATAAAAATTACGTGAAGGTCATAGAGTGTAAGCTGGCTTTTTTGTTGCCACTGGCGAAGATGCTCGAGGCGAAAAATGGTATACCCAAAAAAAAAATAAATAAAATTTACCAATAGGTGGTTTGGGGAATAAAAAAGCAGTAAAAATAATAATATCGCAGGTAACAATTATGATCGCAGAAAGATAAAACTCAAGCTTTCTATCATTATCCTCGGTTTTTAATTTGGAAAGGTACTTTGTTTTTGTTGACATTATTGCCATTTTTCCTTGTTCATTATTCTAAGGATGATATATTTTAGGTTAAAACCGTCACGTGATTCTCACGACAGTTCCCATCGTCCATTTATTATGCAATTAATGCTCGGAAGAAGAAAAAAATGTGATCAGTGATATTTAAACGTCATGAAGTAAGACGAATTAGTCACGATTTAATCTCATAACTTGTTAAACGTTTCCAGTTTATACAGGGTGTTCCACACGTCGATCAACACGGATATATCATCGAATGATCAGTATCTTCAATATATCCATATGCTGCCTGATCCACGGCATATACTGTATATTTATTTACTAGTAAATAGCCCGTCAAAAATGACTGGAAAGTTTTTTTTTGTTTTTGTTTTACAGTTATTTATTGATTTAACTCATAGTGCTTCGCAATATTCGTTACAGTTAGAGTATCGATTTCGGTAGGAGTTTTGGCATTTTCACACATGGTGAGGTGGCGCGGCGCTATAGTGAAAACACACTGACACTGCCACACAGTGCAAGTTTCTAGAAGATTCTTGAAGGTTCTAGAATTCTTTCTTTATGCGCACGTGCAAAAGAAAGACCACGTGAGGTTTCTTGTCCAATGGCTCTAACTGGTGAGGAGGAGGAGGAGAAGGAAGGTCGTGCTCTTTTATTAGTAGGATTGTTTTACACCAATAATGATAATTACAAAAGATCGGAATTACAATGTAGTATATAAAATTTAATTTATAAACGTATAAAAGAAATATTTGATTTATGCTAGAATCATATTCCGTGCTGATCTCGCACAAGTCGAAATCGCGTTTCTGTATAGAAATCTAAAGAACAAATGGTTTAAGGTTGGTGAAAATTGGTTCATGAATGAGATTGCAACTTTCAGAAGTTAGATTCATTCACAGTTGAGTGATAATTACATTTTTTTTAATCTTATGATGGTATTTTTTTTATATAGTTTTCTTTTTTATGAATGGCTACTATAGTACCACGAGTCTATGAATCACAAATTGAAGAATTGTTTTATTTTTTAATAAAAAAAAAATCGGGAACTGGGAATACTTCTTTAACAACATCCTTGACATTGTGCCAAGGTCTAGTTATTGTATCATCTAGGTTTCTAGAACGGATTATGTTTTTTTCTTGCATACATTTATTATATTACTTTACCACCGTAATTCTTGTTAAGCCGTACGAAAATTTTTAGTTTAAAAAAAAAAATGTAATTAAAATAGTACACAACTACACACTGTTGTTAATTATTATACTGTAATGATTTGAACGTGCAACCACGTGTTTCTTGTGTCTTTAAAATCCATTACCGATTCAGTCGTAAGTCTACTTGTAAAAACTTATTATTATAGAATTTTTTTACTTCTTATTTATTACTAGTAAATAGCCTGTCAAAATGACAGGAAAGGTTTGTTTTTTTTATTTTGTTTTCATTGCGAAATTCATTGTTTCAACTCATGCTACTTCGCAACGTTCGTTACAGTTATTTCTTCTTTTAACTCGTATTGCTTCGCAATATTCGCTAGTTAGAGTATCGATTTCGGTATTTTCACACAGTGGCCTATGAAGATGATGAGCGCTCTGCAATCTTATTAGATTTGTGATATTCTAGAATATTATTATTATTATTATATCATACATTAGAAAGTTATACACGAATGATCTATTGTCCTAATTTATAAACCGCTTATGTGAATCCGTGCATGCTGAATGTTTCCACGGCAATAGGTAAAACACCAATTTGCATTGGCTGAAAATCGTGATTGTTACCTGTAGGCCCATGGCTCGGAATGTTGCCAGGCAACATGAGTTACAACAATGAATTACGTAATGAATAAAAGTGTTTCCGTTATTGTTGATGGGTTCTCACTAGTCTATTATAATTTACTAATCTGCACAGTATATCATAATGTGAATATAGTATTACAGTAGTTTAAACAAAAGATATGTCAGTGTGCAATAGGTTTACATAACCTACGTTTGGGGGAGAGGGGGTTCTTCGTCTAGTTTTATTTTTAAGTCAATGGCCAATGGAGCGTAGTAGACAAACTTTTTTGTTGTTATTTACCGAACGTAAAACGTCTCCTGTGAGACTAAATTTATAAAATGGTTTCAACGTGTCAAAGTAATGGGGGAAAAAAAGGCGTGGAAGTGGATAAACATCGAGCGACAAAGACAATTTGCAACGAGTTGACAGGCGCCATCGTTTGCCATACAACATTGCTTAGCAATGACACGATTGTTGTCAAGTGATGAAAGAACTCGGTGTTCATTGTCTGTGTGTATAAGAATGTGTTTTTATTTGTTTTTATGGTGTGTGTTTTTTTTGGTACTATATGTGAACTTGAAGATGAAGATGGAAACGCGTGTTGATGTGTAGATCTTGTTTGTTGTAGAAATAGAAATAGCACGTTTGCAAATTTGTTTCAGTCTTAACTTGAGTGTAAAGTCGAAGTACTGTTACCGGTAATGTACAAAATCCAGGCGTCGCATAGAATGCCCAATTGACAAAGTATGAATAACAACATCTTGTATAGAACTGTTTAGGTTAGTTAACATGTTCGCTACAAAGTAATTATGTCCTGACCTAAACTTGCGTAACGTAACTATAGACCTACCAATGCTAGTTTCATACTTTGCCAAAAGCGGCTAGGCATTGTATACAATACGTACATTTTCTAATTTGAGTTACTCGTGTTCATTGGCGTAATGTGTTTCTAGGTTGGTTAAGTAGAATGGTTGTAAGGATTAACCCTAATTGTTTTGATATTTTTTTTTTGTGGATATATTTTTCATACAGTACCTTTGTTTTATAAAATACGTATAAAAAATTGGAGACAAGAAACGTACAAAAAAAAAACAACATAAAAGGTGATTAAAAAGAATCGCAATTGTGATACAAATTTTTTGAGGTCACTAAGTTGAGTTGCGTTAGACAAAAAAACAAAAATACACAATAAAACGATTGTTTTCTAAAAGTTGCGTTTTTTGTTTTGCAAAACAAGGAAATGAATGACACCGTACGATTGTACTGTTTGCGTTTCACAATCAAACATAGTTTTTAAACGTATAACTGTAAACGTACTATAGTGTCAGGAACGAAATATTAGAACCAAAATGGCGAAAGAGAATTTTTTTGGTGTTTGGTTTTGGAAACAATTGAACCGGATTTTGCTACGTAGCCTATGTATGTTACGTTGAAACAAGTACATTAAAAATTATTTTTGAGCATACTCTTTCTATACTGTCATATTACAAGTATAGTACTGTACATACATAATGCAAAGAATCCATTTTGTAGTACATACATAATGCAAAGAATCCATTTTGTATTTCTGTATGTTTCGGTTTATGCGAATTTAAATTTACGTGTACATCAAAGTGTATCAAAGTACACGTTGAGTAATTTGAAATGTAAATTTTTGAGTAATTCCATTTTTATTTATTTATTTATTTTATTTATATATGCGATTTTTTTTACATTGACTTAATGCGGTTTTCTATTTATGCGAAGGACTTAATGCGGTTCTCGTTTATGTGGTTTTTGGTGCATTGGACTATACAATATAGTTTCATAAACGACTTATAAACGACATATAATTAGATGGCAATATAGTTCAATCCCCAGCTCGCTCGCTCACAAACTCACAACTCACTCAAAAGTAAAGCTAATATAAATATTATAAAAAGGTCCATATTTCATATTTTCCTTTCCATTCATAAATTTTCATCTTTGTATGTTTTCGTTTTAAAACTCAGCCAATCAGACACATTGTTTATTAAAGGAATATATTATTCTTTGACAGTAGTTGCCTTCATCACCAGGAAATGGTACCTCCCCAAAAATAGTTATTTTTTTTTTTGGACTATCCGTTTCTTTACCACATTCCCTTTTGTACCATTTAAAGAAGTAAAAACGTAAAGAAAAACACCTTTGAAAAGCTTCCCTACAGTTTTTGTTTTGTTTTGCAGATCTTTTTCTTTGCTTTTTTGTAAATCCTCCCTCAAGTCATCCGCCATGTTTAAAAAAAAAAAAAAGAAAGACCAAACTTGAAGATGGAAATGTGCTAAAAATAAATTGTACTCATTTGGAGTTTCCAGTTACTTACCCCCAAGTCGAGAAAGAAGAGATTTATAGTCGATATATACGAATAATCTTTTTTGGTTTATGATTGTACGCAATGTAGCATGCCGATTGGCGAATGTGAGGTTTCAACTATATTTAGTTAGCTAGTTAATTGGAAAATACCCTTTTGGTACAAGGTGCCCAGATGCCCCTAAAAAGATGCGCATCATGTGAATGATGCGAAAAATTGTTTTGTAGTTGTTTTGTGAGTTGTTTTTTTTTCTCTTCCAAATGCACGTGTGATCTTTAGAGGAACACCCCGTAGGTGTGTTTATCTATAGGAAACGGTCACTAGGATAATCAAGATAACCATCTTAAACCAGAAAAGAATTTCGCGAAAAAGAATGTTGTGAATGGTGCCTAGGAATGTGTGGCTAAACTACGTTAAATAAGGTTAGCGTCGTGATGTGTCGTACTTGACTTGCCCAGTTTGGAAGTTTAATATCAAGATTGTGGAAATGAAATATTCATCGAGAGAAGAATGATTCACGTGATTATTTTTTTTATATGTCGCTAATGAGTAATTAAGATTTCATTTTTATAAAGAGGATAGTGTGGTAAACGAGTTTTAAATGTATTATGCGAGTGTGTTGAGTCATCGTTGGTACTACCAGTCAAAGACGTTGTTGTTATTGTCGTCGTCGTCATTGTTTTTTGTTGTTTCCTTTTGGAGACGAAACCTGTTAAAATGTCACTTTTGTGATGGAAATATGATGTGACCGATCATTGCGGGTTCGGTTAACGATCGTCAGTTCGTCAATGAGGTCTTTAGGATGACAAATATGAAATTTGACTTAAAAAAAAAATTTCTGCTATGTAGTCACGTAGGTTAGGTATTTGAGTTTTGTCAATTTAGTTATGCATTCCAATCTTTGGATTTCACAGTTTGACTAGAAATTTTACACTTTGACGGTAAGCTGCCGAGGAGTCATTTTGCGTATCGATAATCGGGAATCAAATGGGTTATATTTGTGCAAATATTTGTATGTCGGTATTTCATGTATTTTTTGGTTGATTTATTACATACAGGGTGTTCCAAAGTTTAGATTTCACGATTTGACTAAGTATTTTTCGAAATAACCGATTTCGCAGTTTTGACAGTGACATGTGAGGAGTATTATAATATTAATACAGAGTCATCCTAACATTTATGAAAATATCGTACTCGAATACACGAAAAAGTTCCGTACAACTTGGCTGATTTGTTGTGTACAGGGTGTTTCAAATGAGTGGCGCAATGTATTGGGTGTAAAATGACATTTTTTTTAAGGAAATGTATTTTCATCAGTGTGAAACGAGACAATGCAATATACTGTGAAATCCGGTTATTATGATCACTTTGGGACTAGTACTTTTTTGATAATAATAACCGGCTGATAACATTAAAGCATGAATAAAAATACATTAAACACTGTTTTGGGTTCGACTACAATAGCCGATTGACAACGTTGTCCGTGATCATAATAACCGGATTCCACTGTAATTGAGAAACCAAAATTGCACTAAAAATATACAGGGTGTCCCACGAGTCTTGGTGCAATAACTTGGCTTATTACGTTTTGATATTAAATTATTAATTAGGGACTTACGTAGCTTTCATAGATGGGTGTTCGATGATGATGATGGTGATGATTGGAATATCGCATGGGGAGACTCAACGAATGTCCCCAAGCTTTGAGAGAACGAACAACAACAGCTGGGCCCCTGCTCTGTTGGGCCATTAATGGGTCCGACGATCTGTCGTTAACGGTGTCCTTGTCCGAATTAGGCTCTCTCTTGGTCCCACTTCGAATCCGAACCAAAGAAGCGCAGCCGCAAACCGACCGCGAATCGCGATCGTCGTCCCCCGCCGTTGTTGTTGTTGTTATTTGGTCCACACTGTATGATATGTAGTGTCGTCGTCTCGTTTGGTATTCGGCGTCTATTGACCAATACAACGCTTAGACATAAAAACCCAGGAAGTCCCCGGGGCTAACGGTAGTGTAGACGTGCTCCTGTTGGTTGCGATTGCCTTGCGACGACTGACTTGTGTGTGTGTGTGTGTGTGTGTGTGTGACAGTCTGTCGCCCCCACACGTGTCGTGGTTGTAGCGAGCTCGACCTAGCGCCGTTTTGCTGTGTTTAAAATTTGATTGGTGAAATATGGAAGCGTTCGTTTAATAATGTATCCGTTTAATTTATTTTTTTTTTGGTCGATATTTAATTTTGAATGACTTGACGCATCTTGGTTTCAGAACGATGTACACGGTTTGTATAGGAAAGTTGAGTTTGTATAAAAGTGGAAGATGATGCTATTCGCAGCATCCCTTTTCATCATCATCATCTTTTCCCCTCTGTTCGTTGGGTGTGCTCCACTCGTTAGGTTTGTGGGTTGGAGATGAAGTATGGGGTTTCGAATTGAAACGTCAAACACCAAATGTTGGTGCAATTGAAAGTGACCCTCCACCACTTGCACTTTGTTTCGTATATGCAATTTTAAAAGCGTGGTACACGAGTAGTGTACTGGGAGGGGGGGGGTATAAAGCTACTGTAGGATGTGGGGGTAAAGAAAATGTACATTATTTGGACACAAGACCTAAATCTGTTGCAGTTTTGAATATCACCTGTGAGGTTTTGCAGTTATTATAGGTTTGTTTTGTTTTGTTTTGTTTTTGAAGTAGTTTTTGTTACATGTTGTTCAGAAAGTCTTCGAAATTATGCGACCGACGAAAGAGATGCTCGTTATGTGATTTAAGCTCTACAGAAATGTTTAATACGGGGTGTTTCAAATGTCTTTTTATGTACACTACGAACTCGGTTAGATGAGACTAAGCTTACTTCGGATAAACGAAAAATTCGGATAATCCGGAATTTCAATTTATAATTTCAATTTATATTCCCGGTTTGATATTTAAAAAAAAAAGAAAGCTAACAACATTGTACAAGTTTAAAAAATGTGAACATTTAATGTACAATATATATATTTACAGTGATAAATTACAATCATTCGTTTAATAAATTATCCATAGGCTAATGTTAATGATTTTTTCGATAAGGATCGATTTTTATATCGAAATAGTATATTTTAAGGATAAACCGTGAAATTTTGGATAAATGCGATTCGAAACATAATCGAGATTTTCAATGTACTGTATAAATATCTTTTGTACTATATCCGGTCTTGTTTTTGGCTTTTGTTTTAATTGGGACCCATTGTGGAGGCGTATCTCAATTGATTTTAAACGTGTCATTGCGCTGCTGTTAAATGTTGCTATTGCATTTCAAAATGTGTAGTACGTAAGTAGCAATTACAAACGACGACCTTGCAAAGTTGAGAAATTTCCGTTTATAAGTAATGGTAAATAATAATCGTAAGTAATAGCAACAGTAATAACACACTGTTCATTCAACTTCCACAAGTCGCTATTGGATGTTTCATGACTCTCAACTTTGATTATAAAAAATGAAAGCGGTAGTTAAATTTACGTTCTATGGGGTGAGTCTTGTGCAGTTTTAAGTTAAATCAAAACTGCCCCAAAACTTATGGGGCACCCTGTATATTTTTAGTGTCATTTTGTTTCTCAATTTCGGTGGAATCTGGTAAATATATATATATCGCGGACAATGTTATTAATCGGTTATCGTTACCAACACACTGTTTTAACGTTTCATTTTATATTGTTTAATTTTATCAGCCGGCTATTGTTATCAAAAAGCTCTAGTTTCAAAGTGATCATAATAACCAGATTCCACTGTATACGGTTTCGTAATATACGGGTTCGTAAAAGTGAATTCATACTATAGAAAGAATATCTCCAAGTGTACAGATAACATTGAAGTGTGGGGTGATCTAAAAGTCGCGCGTCCAAAGTTTTTTTTTTGTGTGTGTGTTTCTTGGATTATCTCATACATACTTTAGTGGCGTGTATGTGTTCAGGTGGTGTTTGAATCAACAAACCGTTTCGTCACGTTTTTTGTTTTTTTTCACGTCGCCTGATAACCCCATCCTTTTGTCACGTTACTTGTTCGTTGTTTATTATTATTATTATTATTATTATTATTGTTGTTGTTTGACACATTCACGCACCTGTTGCTATAACGAGGAACGATATTTGTTTTGTTCTGTCGTTAAAACAACCGTGTTGCCAAATGAGAGGAATTGCAAAACACAGGGATTTCTTGGATTTTTATGTGAATTCCGCATATATGCAATTTTATGCTATTATGCGACGAGACATCTTTCACAATACTTCGCTGTTGTGCGATCTTGTGAGGTGCTGCACGAGTGACAACGCTTTTTGTACCTGCTCTTTTTGTGTCACTGATACGTATGCCACGTGAGGGGGAAAATACCAGTTACCACACTAGTTTTTATATATTTTTTAATGGGGATAATTTTCTATATGTGCAATATTTTCATTTATAAGAATTTGTTTTTTTCGCAAAATGTAACCGTCGCATAAATCGCACAAATCATCTGTACTGTTATTGCTACATGATCGTTAGGTTAAACTAGAGAAAAGCCCGTGCTCCACAATGTCCTTTTTTAGACAGTTTAACGGTCAAATAAGTCAAAATTGTATAAGGACTTTGTAGACACCCTGTATAATCTACTTCGTACGTTTACGATATTTCGTTGTTTGTGTTTGAAATGACATTAAACGAGTACATTAAAAATGCTGTGTATACTCTTTGTATACTGTCATATTCTACAGATATACTGTATGTATATGTACATACAAAATTCATTTTTGATTTCTGCATATTTCGATTTATGCGAATTTAAATTTATGTGATCGTTGAGTGATTCGATATTCAATATATGCGTGTTTTGAGTATTCGTTAATTTTTGGTTTATTTATTTATTTTTTTAGATTTATGGGTTTTTCTATTTATGCGGGGATTTCGTTTTACGCGTTTTTTCGGTACAAACTCACCTACTCACTCACAAGTGAAAGAAGTTAATACAGTATAAAGAATAGTGACGTTCGTTGTAAATGGAATTTACGCGCAACAGGTGCTGTTCTTGAGTCACGTGGTTATTTTAAAAAGGAAACTTATTATAGTTAGTAGTTAATATTGTTGCGTAAAAGAAAAGAAAGCGCGCAGGTGTGTTATTATTATAGGTATTTAGCCCAAAGGGTTGACTGGCTGCTGTTGGTTGCTTTTTTCGAATGGTATAAAAGCGAGAAAGTGGCAGGTGAACGTAGAAAAATAAATTCTATGCATAATAATCATAATAGTTTTTATTTTAATTTTATTTTATTTTTTTGTTGAGATATTGAGAAAAGAAAAATCATTATTCTTCTTCCTTTGTGTGTGTGTGTGTTTTTTCCTCGTTCGTTCGTTTCGCAGTCTTGGGTTCTATTATGGTTTCCTATTTTATTTTTTTCTTTCTATTTTGTCATCGTATTATAAGGGGGGGGGATGATGGTCATTTTCCTTAATTATTAGAAGTAACGTAGCTGCTGTGGCTACGGTGCGTTTGGCGCGTGCTCCGAAGGGAAGACGGGGAGAAAAAAAAATATATTCCTGGTCACGGCACCATCTGCCTCGTCGTCTATGTATTTCGTTTCGTGGGGTTGGGTCTGGGTGTCAGGTGATATTTAAAGAAATGATGGCGCCATTTTTCTTGTTTCTTTTATCTAATTTTTGTAAGGTTCGGCGCGATGTCCTTTTTCTTTTTATTAAATATTTGTACAGGGTGGCTCAAATTTTTTTTATTTTTTTTTATTTAAAGAATAGTTGGAGAAAAATTGGTTCTATAGGAAGTCTTCGCTTTATGCGAGTTTCTTTTTTATATAGTTTAGTGACGAAAGAAAGTTTGTTTTTGTTTTTCCTTATGTAACATTGGTAGGGTTCAGTAATGGTGGTTGCCTTTTCTCCTCATCACATTTTTGTACAGGGTGGCTCAAATATCGTGTGTAAATAGTTGAAGAAAATTGGCGGTAAAAAAAAAAACTATAGGAAGTCTTTGATTTATTTAGTCTTCGAGTTTTTATAGAGTTTAGCGATGAGAAAAATAATTTCTTGTTTTTTGCTTTATGTAATTTTATAGGTTCAATAATATTTTTAATTGTCCATAAATTTTATACGGGAGAAATTGTTTATACAGTACTGTACAAACGAAAAATTATATTTGTGTTTGTCTGTTTTAAAATCTGTTTGTAAAGGGTGGCTCAAAAAATTGTGTCTTTAAGAATAGTTGGAGAGAACTGGTTTACAAACTCCACGACAATGTCTCTGGGGAAAATGACAAATGTACAGGAAAGTTTTCGGTTTATGCGGTTTTTTTTTTATATTGTAGTTTTAATTAGCAGTGAGTGAAATTCGGCTCAGGTGCTCGTTATAGGCGATATAATTTTGCCATTATGCGATTTTGTTTTGTGGGGTCTGGAGTGCGTGAGTATACAAGTGACCAAAAAGTTTGCAACGATAAGAATTCCGATATTTTCGATTTACGCGAGATGTTACGTCTAACTCTCTCGCATAAATCGAGGACTTCTTGTATATAGGCTTATTCTATGTTGTTGAATGAAAACCGAGAATAAAAAGTTGAAAAACGAGATAATTGGATCACCCTGTACAACGACGTTTAGTCACGTACGGACACCGAAATGATCATCGTGTGAGCAAAACTTAATCGTATGCAAAATATGATATTTTTCATTATAATTATTTGGTTCTCTGTTATATATGCACTTGGCGAACACAAAGGAACATCCAATCCCGAAAAATAAAATGCAATCTCGACTTTGGTCAATCCCCTCATTCTTTTGTCCAAACCCCCTCTCATGGGGTAGCCTGATTACGATAGGAACCCTTATACTCTAGATATGGGGTTAAAAGAGGAGGGGAGGGTTTCTGAAATATAGGGAAGGGTCTTATCAAATTGGGGACGACGAGACATGGGAACATTTCCATAAGCTCGATTCTCTGTTGAAGAGTACTAAACAAAAGAGAAACGAAAGATGGATTATGGTCACGCGGAACACCCCCCATCCCCCCATTTTAATGTCCCCCATATGGGGCCATTCGTGCCCCCCTCTCAACACCCCACCTGCTGTTGTTCAACGACATGGAAACCAACACCTGATTTTTACTTTAGATTATTTGGGGGGGGGGGTCGATTATCGAATCCTTTGTTTTCGTCGTTTTCTTTGTTCATCCGGGGATTTGAAAAGAGAGGGGATGGGGTGTAAAATCTGAAATTAGCACATAGTTTTAAAATGGTGCAAGTGTGTTTTTCAGTTTGGGGGGGGGGGTCTTATTTGTTTATTTAAGGT
>JAQIWH010000314.1:0-56140 GCA_034695005.1 Cryptops parisi | reverse complement strand
GTTTGGCATCACCCTGCTTAAATGTATAGGGTCAGTGTGTCAGTTAAAAACGGGGTAGAAGAAGAGATTGGCGGTTGTCGTCGTCGTCGTCGTCTCTAGTACAGTATTTGGTGGTACGACAGTCTTTCAACAAAACGACAGAAGTGATGTGTCGAGTTAAGGAAGAAGGGAACGAACCCAAAAGAGTCGCACGCGCCACCAAAGCTGGGTCAATTAAAAGAGCCGTCAATCGTACCACTCCGTGTGGCCCAATGCAACGTGGGAAATGAGGTGAAATGTGCGGTGAATGGAAATCACCCGTATCACACATGAAAAGAAATTGTCGAAAGGGTATTATTACTCCAGGCAGATGGAAAAACCCACCCCCCCGCCCTGACATTAGTTTCGGTGACATTGAGCTGAACAAAATAAGTAGCATGCAATTTATTAATTTTTTAGATTATAGGTACCGTACACTCTTCGGTAAACGTTGATTATGATTTAGTCACTAACCAGTGATCACTATGGCTGTCACTAATTTCAAAAACAAGTAGTCAACTGCCAGCTCTCGTACGAGTTTAATTAGTGCAGGCACCACCCTCGTTATGGGAAAAATTCGCTAAAAGAAAAACATTTTATCCTATAAAGTGCCTAATAATTAGACCCTAATTCGTGCAAAATTCCAAGTATCGCTCTTGATACACACTCTAAAATAAATTTTCTTTAAATAATTGTTTCGCATAATGAACGTGGATAAGCCATATTATTAACAAAGTCCACTTTCTTTCACCCGTGTCGTGTCGCATGTTTTAATATAATCTCTCTTCTAATATAAGTTAATGCATTTCTTTTTTCACTTAGGCTACTTTAGGGACATAGTGTTCAGTTAGTTGGGTATTTTTTGAAAAATCCACTGTTTTGACAGTTTGAGGAGAAAACTGTGCACTGAACATACAATCACTACAAGAATTAATTGTCAAGTGACAACCGTCTGGATTCTTTATTGCGTCACTGAAAAGTGCTCGTTGTACGAAGAGCAATACTCGCTCGTTGTGTGAAATTTCGTTCTAGAGGGGCGTGGCTGAACCAGTTCTATGTAAATGATAAAGTATATTCAATATGTATCGATTGATATTTTTTTTAATCAGATGTTTAGTAAGCAAGTCAAATCACCCTTGGCTCAACTTAACCAGTCAAACGCTAGTTTATTGTATTTTGGATGCAATGCATCCTCATTTCTACACTACAAAATTTACACAGTAGCCAGAATGCATTTAAAAACTGAACGCGCAACTATTGAGTCCCACTGGCTCCATCTTCAGCTAATTCGTATAATACTTTTGTGGTTGTGCCATAAACTTTTTCAGTGTTATTTATTGCGAATTAAATCAATAATAACGTTATTTTTCCTTAAACACACGATAAAATTTATTTGTAACTAATCAGTAATCACTGTAGAATCTGTTTTGTTTTTTTAATTAAAAAAAAAACAGCTTACAGATATCATATTATGCTTAATTTCTCTATATCCTTGTATATTAGGCTCAAATAGATTCAGTACCGTTGCTTCTGTTATTTGCTCAAGCTATCACTTGTACTCCTACAATTTTTAAACACAAACCAACTTCAAATATAGGCGAGTTGAGTATGTATTGTGATCGATGATCATCCATTAGACTTGCGTTAACTTTTGTTTTGCATCAAAGTAACCAGTATGCAGTCAATATTGTGATCTATAAAAAAATTATATGCAACATTTATAAATATAATTTATAAAAACTTTTTTTGATCTTATTAATTTGTGTTGAATAGCATAGAAACTGTCCAGGCACGTTTACAAACTTCTCAGTTTGTTCATTTGGGAGGGGGGGGGAGGTACACACCAATAAAAGGAATTATCACTACATAATATAAACACAAATTTTATCAATACATATAAATATAGGTAATTAATAATATAAAGAAATTACTCTTAATTTTCGGTTAGAATTGAAAAACTCATATTTTATTGTTTTTCAAATTGCATCAAATAATTTTTGCGGAGGGTGAGGTCATGGTCCCCTTCCCTTGCATACGCGCATATAGAAACAATTATTTGTGAGTTTCTGATTAAGAAATACCAACATCTAACCCTCCATGGAAACACAAGTCCAATGTATTTTTTTTTCTTCTCCATTGCAGTCTTAGTGCTGCCACCTGTTACAGTGAATTAGAATATCGAAACGGACTGGTTTCAGTTTCCGTACGGTTATTTCAATTAGCAGTATGGCAGTGGTGTTGTTTTTACACTGAAAATATTGCTGAATTGAACTTTTTTTACAAGCTTATAATAAAAAAAAATTATGTTTATATAAAGAGTATTTTATACAACGTGAAGTCCATTTTAAACATTTTATAAAATAACCAGTTGCACCAAAAAAACTTCTATTAAATATGCTAACTTGGATAAAAATGCATTTACAGATGTGGGCTCAAATTTTGTTGCTAAATAAATTTGAAAATTATCTTTATTTATTGAGAACTATTCTAATATTACTACTGTGCAAAATTACTCAATAGCGAAAACTCTCTCAAATAATAATGGTCATATGTGGGAGGATTTTTCTCAACAAATATAACAACTTTTACAAGGGTTAATTCAGTTAATTATGATTTCAAGTATACAGACATTTGAAATCATAGGAATATGAATGATTATTGAATTCCCAGGTCAAAACATGTCTTTTTGTGTGAAGTTACATAAAAATAATTCTGATTTGTGAACGACCAATTTCATTCACCTTCAATTATTATTGCTATGGTTTAACAAGTTTAATGATAGCATGTTCTCAACATACCACCAATGTGTTGTGACTGCTTCAATTGTCTAGCTAGACTAACCAAACACAGAATTAAATCCATTTTGCATCTGTGGAATTAACAAACGTAAATGTTTGATTGGATGATGTACACATTTTCACTGTGTTGTGGTTGTCATCAATTAGCTTAATACTAACCTTTTTTTTTAATCTTTTACTTTACAGAACAAAAAAACATGCAAATAAGCAGATTCAATGCCAACATGGAGAAATCAGCACTTCCAATGCACTTACTGGATTCATTGCTACAACAGCATCATTGAACGAAATTTAAGAAGAGGTAAACAAACTCCAAACAACAAAATGTTGCAGAGAACGTCTGATGTATGTGAAGAAATCATGTCAAATGTTACAGACACAAGATATTGCTCGTTGGATATTATTAGTAGATACCTTAGTAGCTTAAGTTAAAATGTTAAAATTTAAATTCTAACGAATGCACGTGTCTAAATCGAGAAAAATTTGATACTGGTAGGAATACCAGTTTTTTATTTTTTATTTTAGTGTTATTCCCAAAACATTAAATCAAATTAAACTAGTCAAATTTTAGTTAACCAAAATTAGCTGCAATTATCACAAGTAAAAAATCCTTAAAGAAAAAACTTGATGACCACTACCTTACCGATTGGGTATAACTTTTTTCAACACTTGCACAAAATTAAAAAATTTATCCGGGCAGCAAGGTAAAATAATTACAATTGTACATGTGTATAAATGCATTTGAACGCACTCAACAAACTGTGTCAAAAAATATACTCTTGGTGCCTAGTGTTTGATATTGCAGTATCGCTATCCTACCGTCTATGTTTGTGACTCCACCACTGATCCTATTAACTTGATTTTTTTGTCAGCATATTAGAGGTCCCAGATAACACGGTAAGTTTTATCCACCAGATTAAATGTACGCTTCGATAAGTGATCTAGGATAATCACGATATTCTTATACACTTCGTGCAACAGTGTGAAGAGGTGTGTTGCGCCTGCGCATGACGTACCACGATAGTGGTACACCATAGTCTTCATGGTACATCATGGCCTGTGCGCGATGGTTGGAGACAGCATCAGGTGCAAGCGAGAGTTTGCAAAAAACTAAAGCTTTTTTATTCCTGTTTTAATTGTTTAATTATAAAACGATCGCGAGCAAAGCCGCAGGTACAGCTAGTTAATACATATAACCATGTCATGGTATAACTAGCAGCAAGGTGATTGCTGGCATTTAAATACAAGAATTTGGATAAAACTTTGTCGATTTTTACATAGGACTAATTTAAATTTTGTAGCATGCTGCCAGTTAGTTGCAGAATGAAACAACTTACGTAATGGACCACGCTGCAATGCTGATGAAGCAAATTCAAGCTTGCAGATGGTGGAAATACTAAAAATTAAAGAAAGAGTTCTTTAAGCATTCATGTGTGGAAGATTTATTGGTGTTTTGAAATTCACAATTTTCAGCTAGCTGTAGTGGTTTACTACGAGTGTATGACAAAACAGACCTACGACAAAAACCCTGGGATGGATAATACATCCAATGATTTTAAATCATAATTTTTATTATTCTTATTATTTGTAGTTTATGAGCACTTCTCTGACGTGTAAAAAATACTTTAATTATATAATTAGACTGCAATAAGGAAGGCATTGTGAGGCATTCATAACTTAGCACTTGCATCATAAAAATAGCTCACTGTTTTACTTACAGAAAAGAATTGTGTGCACAATCCAAAAAATGAGCATAATAAAAAGAACGTCTTATCGTAGCTTTGAAAAATAAAAACAAACACAATATTGAACACCTCATTACGTGTTAAGGTTCATTTAAAATTAATGCTACTTGCTATTTTATTGTTTATTTTTTTCCTAGAGTTATTAAATCGTCAGTTGTGTTCACAGTGAAACGTACAAAATTTGCTTAAAAAATTACATGTAAACACATTTTTCAGAATAACTTTGGCATTTTAGAATTAAATTCGAAACTAGGAAATTTCGAAGGATGTATGCAATTCCACCCCAAGCTGGTAACCTTTGCAGCAGGTAATATAATTTTGAATAGAAAAGGAATGAAAAAATCCTTGTCCCAGCCTGGGAGACGGATTTTTTCACAGTACGAGTATTATATACTACTGTACATGTCAGGCAAAACTATATTTACAGACACGACATGGTGAAAGAAAAGCACGTCTACTATTCAATAAAGTTTGAAAGCATTTTCAGTATAATACAAAGTAATAAAACTTCGTATACGAATACGTAGTAGCTATAAGACTTCTATTGGATTTCAATGGAAGTTGTACTTCTTTTGTGGACACCCTATAATAAAACTAATAAAAATTTTTGGTGATGGATTTAGCATGCCTTTAACTCGTACACCTTTAAATTTATCAAAGATTTACAACATTCAAGTGAACACATCTAGCTACTAATTAAAGAAGATCCTCAAACATTCATTTATGGAAAATTTATTGCCATTTGGAGTTTCAAGTTTTTCGGCTAGCTATAATGTTTTACTATGCATCACAAAGTAATACGAATAATATGGCAGGTTGAGGACCAGATTACTGCTGTTGACGAAATACTGTTTTAAGGCAAGTAGAACTTTTTTTCACTCAATAGTGCATATAACCTAACCCTGAAAAACATTAGTACGAACTTACCCCAGTATACAGTATATTTAAATATAATACAATATTTAAAAGTGATATAATGTACGGTCGTGGTAAGCTGAATGAAAGTGCTTTAAGCGCCTAAAACATTAAATGAATTCAATTGAAAGCACCGTATTAGTGAAGTACCACAAAACGGGATTCTGTTAAATTTGCATTCCGAACAAATAATTATTGACATTTTTTAGTTCTATACTATTTGTGTTCACCAATAAAAGTATTATTCACATTTAAGTGGTGAAAAGCATCATAGTGTAAACATATCTGGGATTCAACTACAGTACTAGTACAGTAAGGTTAAAGTTTGAAAGCGTTTTCAGTATACATAGAGAATACTGAAAACGTATAGAAAATATGTAATACCTTTTTTGTAACAAGTTTAGCATTGCGTACACTTATCAAGGATATAGAATATTAAAGTAAATAACACGTTTAACTACTATGTTTACAAATGAAGAATCATCGTCATCAGCATGGGACGCAAACGCCTGTGATATTAATTAGTACCCGTTAGAGTTAGGTGACGTCATAAAATCTGTTAGTAATTTAAATAATTACATTAATTTTTAAAATATGAAGTTAAAAATTTATAAAATTATCAAACACTACAAAGATGATGTTGATTAAAACACGTTATTTGAAATATAACGACAAATTCTTGTTAAAAACTTTAACCGTCATAATGACGTCACCTAACTTCACCAGGCACTTAATAGCATTAATAAATATCTATTATTTTAAAAAGAATTGAAACCAAACATGACGCCGTCTCACGAAAGGCTACTCAAAAGCTGGATACGATGTAAATATAGACGCTGGGCATCTATATTTATTGTTTAAAATAGAAAATTTAATTTACTATAAGGCAGTTTACTTTATTTTTTTGCAAAAACAAAAAGCAGATGACATAGCAGTTGACAGTTATTGAAAGACCACATATTCGCTGCAACACCTAAAATTTTCATTAAAATAGAATTATCATGTATATAGCATTTTAATATATAGAATTTTTAATGAAATTATTACTAATTTTTAAATTTATCAACTATTTACCAAAAAATTATTACCAATAATTTAATCAAATTATCACTAAATTATTAGTATTGAGTATTACGAAGGCGTTGATTATTGTTTTTTTTTTAAAATTTTATTATTATTCACATTTAAAATAGAATAATAACATTACACATAAAAAATTAGAAAACTGATGCATCAGTTCGTTTCTTGGTTCCACAAGTCAGTCTGGGTTTTCGCTTTGCCCCCCAAAATCTCGAAATGGTAACGTGCGAAACGAGAAGTGTACGCGAGCTGACTATTTTCAGCCACCAGTCTTATTGAGTCACACCACACAGTAAGCAGAGGAAAAATTTATTTATTTTCTCAACCCTTCCCATAGTAGCCGATTGAAAAGTGTCGTATCCACTTTATCGGGGCGAAAAATCGCGACGCAACGAGGTGTCGTCCATCGACGTCATCGGGTGGAAAAAAAGGCAAGCCCAGAGAGAGAGCGCGCTGGAAAAAACGAGCAAGTGGAAAAAGTGAAGTGGTGGAAAAGCACTCCCTCGAAAAAGATGTGGACATAAAACGAACGAACGTTAGGCCTAATCGCTTTCTCTCTCTCTCTTATGCACTCGCTTGGTCGTGTGATGAATTCATTTATTTTTATCCAACGTCGTCGGGACGTGTAAAAAGAGGAACCAGTGGGTCGGGACGCCTGCCTGCCACTTTGCTGGGAGAGGCTTTTTCTTCCTCTCGTTGTTGTTGTTGAAAACGTCGTCCAGCTGTTGTTTTGCTGCTACTTGCCGCTGCTTCTTCAACCAAGATCAGGTGGCTATATGCAGCAGCAAGAAGAGTGGAGCAGCCCAGGGTGCCGCCCTCATCTCCAACTACTATTACTACTACTAGTACTATCATCCCCGGTACTACTACTACTACAACGCTCCCAGTCCTACCACTCTAATATTGCTCCTGCGACCGTTGTTGTGGAACTGAGCTCGTTGTTGTTGTTGCATCATCATGTCCACAAACACTTTCGTAGACAAAATCGACCCCTTTGCTAAGAGGTCGCTGAAAAAGAAGCAGAAAAAATCGCAAGGTTCCTCGCGCTACAGATCCTCCAATGACGTAGAGCTCCAAGCTCTACCTCTGCTGAAAGGTGAGTGGGGGAAGAAATAATAATAATAGCAATATATAACATGATGATGATGCTTGTGCACTACTATAATGATGCTTGTGCACTACTGTAATGATGGTTGTGCACTACTATACCATTATACCACGCACTTGGCTTCACCTGCCTCTTCAGGGAAATCATATATCTATCTATATATAAAAAACACATATAATACGTAATAATTAAATTTTAAACCCTGAATAACATACACTGTAGTTAAAAACAATAGATAAAAGAAGAGATTTTTTTTAGCAAAAACTTCCCCTACCTTTAGTGACTGGGTAATAATAATTATACATAATAATAACAATGTAATAATAATAATAATAACAATAATTTTTTGTTGGGATTCAACAATCAAACTCGAGATTAAAAATACCATATAGAAAATTATACATATAAAACAAAACAGCCATGGTTGAGTAGTAATAACTTGATGGTTAAAAAATGTGGTCATTAATGCAGTACAGTAATAACAATCTTGGTGATAGATTGACCAGTTTCCCCGCTTTATACGTGATGATGGAAGAATTGGAATAAGGACAATTTATTTTGTATTAATTTTTTAATTTTAATTATTTATTTATTTTTTTTTTTGGGAAGACTTGATAAAAGTCATTAAGAAACCCATGAATTTCTCAAGTAAAGGAAGTTCTCGAAACACGAATATTGTTCTTACCGAACAACTAGTACGAGGTACAGCTATATAACGTGTCCTTGGTGTAAAATGGAGCTAACACAAAAATTCGGACTTGTAGCAGTCATTGAAGAAAAAAAAAATAATATGTTGTCAACAAACGGTTTATTAGAAACCACAATGACGTGTTCCGATCAAAATGCAACTCGCAATGCTTGAATTACATTGGCTGGGATGGTTTGATATCAAATCTGAAATGTTGACATAATTACACTCAAATAATAAAACTACCGAAACTCAAGATATGTCACCACCACTCGTGATTAAATATTGAAACGAGGCAACTCTGCTGTTTCGGCATTTGCGTAAAGAATTCGAAATTTTTTTTGCGTCAATGCTGAAGGTGAATTATGTATCGGAATGTTGATTTAATTTAATCAGAATGCACATAAAAATACATTTAAGCAAAAGCGGTTACGAATATCGATATCTTATGATTTTTTTTTCCTTCCAATTCTGGCAAAGTATGCATGAGAATGCAATTAAGCTAATTTGTATTGATTTGGCACAAATCTTGGAAGCAGTGCAAACTTGCAAGTGGAATTGGGAGTAAGTTTCGTAATGCAAATGGTCCTCAACATAACGTGAATCCATACACATAAATTTGTACTGTACTTACGTAAGAAATTAGCACCTATATCCTACTGTAGCACCTATTTGAGCAAAAAAAATCCACAAAAACAAACTGAGTACAGTGTGCTACTGGATGATTGTAAGGTAAGTACAGTACGTACAGTTGCGTATATTGTAGTGTATGGTGCATTATATATGACAAATGATTAAACTACTAGAGGTGCATTCTACGTACAAAACCATGGATCACAATAATTATGTAAGTAGGGGACCGTCTGTATTTGTAATTTGCACTGATAATAACACGGTAGACAATACGGTTTGTGACTTGCACATAATGCAGGAAATGATAACACTGATGATCACTGGCTTCTGAAATGTACATTCAGTAGCAACATTAATGCCTTTAAAAAAAAATGGAAGAAAAAAAAGTTCTCATTTCCGGTAGAATGTGCTAGTTGGATAAGGAAAATTAAATCGTTTCGAAAAGTTTGAATATGGCTAACTTACTGTCATGTTATAGGTTGGTTACACTAGATTTTAAATTTGAATTCTGTTCAAGTCTAGACTAGTTTATTTCATTCACTTTGCATCGTTCTTAGTTGAGGTTATGTGAAAATGTTGTTGTGTTTATTTTATTTTTTCAATTCTGAAGATGGTTTGTTTTTGATCATTTCAGATGTCCCTGCATCGGAACAAGAGGATCTTTTCATGCGCAAGTTACGGCAATGCTGCATGGTTTTTGATTTCATGGATCCAGTGGCTGACTTGAAGGGCAAGGAAATCAAAAGGGCCACTCTAAATGAGCTCGTAGATTACATAACTGCAGGTAGAGGGGTTCTCACAGAACCAGTTTATCCCGAAATAATCCGCATGGTGAGAAACAATTTTTGTTGTTCATTTTATTTTGTCTTATTTACTTTCAACTCAAGTTGTTGATTTTTGCTGCAACTTCGAAACCTGCACAGTTGCAGTTTCTTTGCATATAATTGTTGTCTTTTGCCACACGATGTTGTGCAAGAGTAACGTTTTAACGTCTGGTCATGTGCAATTCTGCGCTGGGAAAATGTTTGTTTTGTGTGTTTTTCCGTTTAATTACATTGTTGAAATGTAACTTGGATACTTTGATGTAATTAATGTGTCATTGTGTTTTCAGTTTCTGAGCTAATGTGGTTAGACCACAACTGATACAAAAAGTGCATAAAATTGCCAATCATAACACACAAGACTTAAACACATGTGTATGTTACTTGCACATGTGTTGCACAATTACATTGCTGATATGTAATTGTCTAACTTTACAAACAACAGATTTTACATAAACTATGTTTGAAGATCGACACAAACTTTGATGGTATTCACATTGCATTTCACACTTGACGGTTAATTGATGGATGTGTGGTGGCGTAAACTTTGTTAATTTGAAGTTACTAGTATTCTGTTTTGTGCTAATTTAATGTTGCAGCATCAGAAGTATTATCCATCATTAAAATTATGTTTACATAGTTTTCTATGTTTAAATCTGGAAATTATTTGTTTTTATCTCTGAGGTTTGGATTGTAAATGAGCGAACGCTGTTTATGGTGTAGATGGTGTAATTTCACTTTTACTTTTGATGCAATCACATGGGTTGTTCGGAGTACAATTCAGTGACGATTTTCTCACTTTAGAACGTTTTTCTTAGTTGACGCAAGCTTAGTTTTTATTTGTGATTGCGGATCGAAGATGTATTCCCCCACAGTGTCGTACACAACCTTCTGTTGTTTTGAGGACCACGCCACAGAACAAACAAACAAATGCAGTAATAATTGCTTGATACGAGATAATTATCAACTAGCTGTGTATGTCCATTAACAATAATGACTGGTTTAGAAGTTAACTCGTCAGTGATGATGGAGAAAATTCCGGAAATATTCTGATGATGCATTCAGATGTGGGATGATTTTGATATCAATAATCTGATGAATATTCTGATCTTTGCTTACACATTGTTATGGTGAAGCCCTTGGATCACAAGGATTCGCCATAACGTGAGTGTAAACAAGGGTTTCAGATCCACAGATGTATAAACACACAGACACAGATCTTGGTAATACAAGCTATTATTAATGATTTTGTAAATTCCATTTTTTGAGCTGGTTTGTCTGGGTAGAGAAGTTAACTCGGAGAGTAGTCTGCACCATCGGTTACGATCTTCCATCGAGGTACACTATCAGCTAACAGATTAATCATTGATAAAATTGAACATGAATGGGAATGAATTTTATTATGGGACTTTGAAATCTTAAGTGTAGGTATGTTTACAGACATGAAAAGAACACCGAAACTTAAGGTGGAGTTGCGATTTATTGCAGTTTCAATTTATGAAAAGTTGAACAAACACAAACTGGGAAAGTTAATAATTGTGATTTAAAGTTACTAATTTTTATGTTTTTATACACTTCGTGTTATTTCACTGGAGCGCAAGGTTGGGTGTGAGTTGAGAAGTAGGGTGCCATCTGGTGACAAATAATGATTCCCAAATACGTATATACAGTGGAATCCAGGTATGGTAATCATGGATAATGTTATCAATCTGCTATTGTTATCGATATCGGTCGGTCCCAAAACACTGTTTAATGTTTTGTATTCATGGCTATTGTTATCAAACAGCACTGGTCGCAAAGTGATAATTACTGGATTCCACTGTATAAAGTGTGCTCTTAAAAAAAAAAAAAAACTATTTCGTACAGTACTTGTTTCTTTAATGTTTGTAATTTCTTTGCTTTTCATTTTAGGTTAACATTTATCTGTTAATTTATTAATTTTTATTTCCATTACAAGTTGCACAAGCTTCCCTCGATTGTAAACGTATTGTATTTCTGTAGTGGAGAAAACGATCCCGACTTTTACACGGGTCTCAAATTATGTGCGCGTTTCGAAACATAGCCCTTCGCGTAAATATCGTAATTTGCACGATTTGTATAGTATCGGCAATGCAATTGATACTATGTATAAAGATTTAAGTGAATTAACTTACATTTGTGAAGCTTGGCATTGAAATTCAAGTTTGGTATTGTGTTTTATTTTCTTTCTTACTAGCAGCTTAACAACAACTGATAAGGTTTTTGCTCGAAAACAATGAAATAAACACCTTGCTGAGATTTGTTCAGTCACCTGTAGCAGAAAAAAAATAATCTTGACATTTCAATGGCTGCTGCCTTTCATTTGAAGATAGTGTTAATCTTTGTTTTATCTCTTTCTCTCTCTACCTTAAAACATTTTTAATAATAGGAAGTCAGTGTAGAATGTTTGTTGTTGAAAGCATCACTTGGTCTCCATGTTGGTGGCCTTTTGTGTTTTTCACGCTACTAAATTTTGCTCGTGACTAACCCTGGTTTGATGGTGGTGGTTGAGTTTGATCATGAATTGGGAACGATTCAAGAAATGTTACCCTACACAGTTTCAGTTGTTAGATCAGATTGCGTAGATTCTCGCAAGCAGGTAGTATGTCAGTGATAATTTGCCTGTTTCTAAATTTAGCCCCATTTTATGAATGAAATGTTTGGGGGAGAAGAAGAAGAAAAAAATAAGCCAAACCCCAAAAATAGCACCCACTGATGCAATGTGTAGGTTATAATGAGTGTGGAAGAAGCATTTCTCTCCCAAATTAGAACCAGACATCTATTTTTGAGGATTGGGTGTTTTTGGTGGCTCCTGGAGCCATTCATTGGCTTACTTACTCAATTCTTAAGAATGAGGTGCTACGTTTTGTGTGTTTGCATCATTTTTTGGTTTGTCTGAAATTGAGTATTGTAGCGTTTGCCGACGCAACACTGTAAATGTTGACAGTTTTCCAAACAAAAAATGGCTTTGTTTTGTGCGTAGGATGATGATGTTGCGATTTAGTGTAAGGATATTTTCGTGTGGGTGAAATTGCATGACGTTCATTAGTTGTTCTCGATATGTGGACTGTGTAACTTTGTGCAGTCGATTAGGTGGTTGTGATTAATTAATGGTATTGATCACATAAAAGCATGGAATGGGTAAGTTAAACACCATTGCTATGGGGAGCCACTTCTGTACGAAAATGAGAAACAGTCGAACCTCTTTAAACAGCCACCCTTGATACTAGATGAAAGTATGTTTGGCGGTTTAAAGAGGGCAGATCAATGTGTGGGAAGGTACATTGGTTTCGTGTTTTTTAGTGGCTATTTATAGGGGGGGCGGTTTAATGGTTTGACTGTATGTTAGTACAGTCAATAATTATATACGGGAAGTTTATTTAAAGGCAGTTTTTTTTTAGTAAATGTCCACCTGTCTTTGCAAGTTCAATTTGAAGATTAATAATATTTTTTTTTCACTACAGTACTGTACATGTATTTTTGCAACTATAAAGATACAAGATTTTACACGAGGTGTGTCTTATAGTTGTGAGCGTTTTATATAAATTATAATAAACGGCTGGTTACAATAAAAAATCACTATTTATTATATCACTGGTAGAATATAACAAAAATATACATGAATGAGTGTGTTATTTGGGGTCTTAAACATCTTCCAGTGTCTATTACAAAATACATTAAATTGGAGCCAATCACAGCTTAAGTTTCATTGTTCGGTAAGCTGTTTGTTAGGTGTATCTCAGGTGTGCGTCTTATAATTGGGTGCATCCTATATAATTCATTTTTTACTCAAACTCCTAAAAGTTCGCATATTTGAGTGCGTCTTATATTCGCAAAAATACAGTAATGATTTTTTGTCTCATGTCAACTGGGCTTTTCTTAGTCAGCTGTATTTTGTTAAATCTTCAACAGCTATTGAAATAGCAGTGACTTATCGTTGGATGACGTTATATGACAATTTCAATAGCTTGAGGTGACATTCTGATTGATTGAAATATTGAAAACTTGTGGAATCTGCTTAATGTTGTGTCAATAATAAGTAGCCTCTCCGTCTATGAAGCTGATTGGTAAAAACAAACAAAAAACATTAAAAACGAGTCATTTGTTTACTAAGCCATGCAAAAGTTGTAACTGGCAAAATTTCATGTCGATATGGAATCATTCAGTTGTGCGTTAAAATTCAGCACAACACAAAATTCAACACTGACAAGACAGACTCGACTAGAAAGCATGCATTTGACCTTTTTAAGTTATTTTTGAAATCTCAAACATGAGCTTTAAACGACGGAAATAAAAAAGCAAATCAATAATGTAAGTAAACATTGTGGCCTAGGATTGATACGATCTATTTATTTTTTTTTTAAAAACAAGAATCATTGACTGTTAGTGTAAAAGTGGAATGAATGAATTGACGTGGCTTTCAATGGCACAGTGTTGTATATGTAGCTTCAGTTTGCGGCTGTAAATTACACTTTGTGTTTATTCGATTGCAGAATATTAGGCCTGTAGTTTTGCAACAGTTTCAAGTCGGTCGTTTAAACAACAAAACTTGTGTACAAGCAACTCGTTCGGTTTATAAATGGAGTTCCATTTCAAGACGTTTGTTTTGTTCGTTGTGTGTATCTTGACTATTCTGAGATTTTAAAAGTATTGTATTGTATAGCAGCCATTTTAAAGCACTAACACCATAAAGATACATATAAAAAATAGCCCTATTATACATAAAATTGAAGGGCCAAATGTTTTGTAACATTTTTTGTTAAAAAAAATTACGTAGATGCATTTTTAATGTGCTAGGTGCAATTCCACCTTCTGAACGCATAATTTTGAGTAAAAGAACAATATGTGCAAAGATATTAGTGCAAGAAGTGTGAAGTAGCCCATATATATACAGCAAGGCAAACTCAGAACGCGTTTTCCTTAAAATGGTAAAAATGTTACTTAACACTCTTTTACACCAGGTCCTTCAATTAGTAACTGAATTAAAAATCTTTACTGACTGGGTAGTTTTTCCTGCGGGGTGTTTTGAGAAGTAAAAGCTACAGGGTCAGTGAAGGTAAGGAGTATTTTAATCGCTTTTTAATTTCATTGACATTAAAAGCTTGCAATGTACTGAACATTGAATGGCTTGTGCAATAAATTTTAATAATGTAGGCCTATGTGTACAATTATTATTATTACTATTATTACTATTATTTATCATGTACAAAATGTAACATAAACTAGTTAAAAACAATGGATAATAGAAGAGTTGAACAAAACCTCTGCCTTTACTGACCGGGTACAATTTCGATGAAAACCCAACGTTTTGCCTTCTGTACTAAAAGGCTTTCAGTAAAGGTAGGGGAAGATTTTGTTAAAATCTCTATTGTCCATTGTTAACTGTAGGTACAGGGTTTAAAATTTAATAACATAAACTAAGAAGAAATTAGTTGTTTGTACGAATTGCAACTTTTGTTGAATGCTCGTAAATTGAGCACGTGTGGTTTGCGGGTACTGTTTTCAGCTGTGTTTACAATTTAGATATAAAGCAGTATAACAATTGTGGAAAGGTCTTTTGACAATGTCAATGTAATGGATGAAATGATTTTTATTTAAAAATATAAAGGTCCTTGAATACGTCATGCCATGACTGCAAATTGAAATGGAATTAATCAAGCATAAACGTATAAAGTGATAGCCAGTTGGGAACTGAAGCTAATCAAGGGGAGGATGAAGAATTAACTAACGATGACGAATTGTTTTCATGTAAAAAGCGTGGGATGTGTATTGTACGATATAAAGAGCTTTTTTTGTTCACCTTGCCTGTTGTTTTTTTGGCAAAATGGTTGGTTAGTGTTACACACATGAAGAGGGTAGTAGGTAACACGGGTTGTCTAGTGTGCCTTTGATGAAAGAAAAATTACGTTATGGAGGCTCGAGTTACAGTTTCCATCTATCTTGAAAAACACTTCATGAGCGAGACACAAAATGAAGGCTAATCTCGAGTGTTTTGTTTTATTTTACTTTGTGAAAATTAAACCTGGTAATTACTATTTGAACCAATTCGAGTTTTTTATGTAAGTTGGTAAATTTTCATGTAAACATTTTTTAAATCGTACGTTGTTTATTGTGTTTGTCGGTGTATACTGTTTGGGATGTAATTTATTTATTTATTTTTTTTTCACGTAGTGGCTATTCACATGAAGTTATAATGTGTTTTATTCAGTAGATAAATTTAGAATACTTCCTGGGGAGGAAGTATGTCAAAGACTAATGCGTGATACATTTTATTTTTATCATTATTGTTATGGATGTATGTTGGTATGCGAATAGTGATCACTCGACACCCTCTTATGCAATAGTGTTTTTCCTCCGTTTCTCCCTGCAGATTGCTTGCAATTTATTTCGAACGCTTCCGCCGAGTGAAAATCCTGATTTTGATCCAGAAGAAGACGATCCCACGTTAGAAGCATCCTGGCCACATTTACAAGTAGGCATTCACTATTTGCCTACTTGGATTAAAAATGTATTATTTTACGGTATTTTTATTTTATGTCGCAAAAAAGAAAAACACTTTCACCAGTGTTTTGTTTTTTGTCCCGGGGCTTGCAGTATATTTTTTCCTTACACTTTCTAACATTTTTTTCTCGAAACTAATTTAAGTTTTTTTTTTATATATATATACATATATATAATTTGAAGTTGTTGGTGTGGTGGCTATGGAGTAGTATTAAAATTTACGTTTTTATGCCTATTTTTTTTCCCCAGATTGTGTACGAGTTTTTCTTAAGGTTTCTGGAATCTCCGGATTTCCAACCTAGCATTGGGAAAAAGGTGATTGATCAGAAATTTGTACTACAGGTACGTCGTCTTGTTCTTTATTGCATATTTTCACGTCGGTGTCTTGTTGGTGCGAAGATGTGTTTCTTGATGGACCATTTTGACATTGCAGTTGCTAGAACTGTTTGACAGTGAAGATCCACGGGAACGTGACTTCCTGAAAACTGTACTACACAGGATTTATGGAAAGTTTCTCGGGCTCAGGGCTTTCATCAGAAAACAGATAAATAACATATTTCTAAGGTAAAATCGTGTTTATTTATTATTTTTTTTAACTAGTAGCTAGTAAGGGATGATATCATCGGTTTAGAGTGCAAACCTAATAATTCCATTTTAGCAAGTTTTCAGGAGAAACATAAAAGGTAAATAAAACTACATGAATTATATAAGAAATTTTTTTTCATCGTATAGTCACACTATGTTAGAAGTCGAATGGTATGTCATGACATGTTAATCTTAAAATGAACGAAAATGAAGTTGGCAGGTTTACACTCTAAGTCAACGATATATAAATTTACCTAGTGTTTTAATATTTAATTGGACTTGAATTTTTCAAGATTGGACGACACTAGCTTTTATTTTATTGGACTCGGATTTTAATAATTGTTTTTCTTGTTTGTAGGTTCATTTATGAGACCGAACATTTCAATGGAGTTGGAGAATTGTTGGAGATTTTGGGGAGGTACGTTATTGAATATCATATCTTCATTAAGCTGTACACAGGCAGTTCTCAATATATGGAAACATAAGAGAGAAATTGATTATAAAAAACTTGTAATGCACCACTTTAATGGATCACCCTGTGTAATGGATCACTTTTAACTTGAAACGATTGAAGTCTCACTCAGTTTTTTTTTTTGTGATTGTCTTTATTTATTTGCAATCAACAACTCTGTTCACGAATTAGTTTTTTCAAAACAATATTTGTCTCTGTTAGTGTATCTTGCATGTTCATAAAGCAAACACTCGTAAATTGAGAGTTGCCTGTATATGAATTAACTTTTTTGGTATCCATCAAAAAAAAAATCCTATTACTAGAATCTCGTTATTATAATCACGGATAATGTTATTAATCAGTTATTGTTGGTCCCAAGACACTGTTTAATGTTTTATGTCTATGTCATCATCCAGCTATTGTTATTTAAAAGCACTAGCACTAGTCGCAAAGTGATTGCAATAACTCTATTTTCATTTGTGGAAGTTAAACTTGAGGGTAGTAGATGTTTAGACTATTAGAGTATTCTTTTGTATCATTTGTATTTTATTGTGATAGCCTAGATGAAAATCGGAAAATGCATTTTTGTGACGATTCTCACTCGATCAACTTGTTTTTGTTTGTTTTGCAGCATTATTAATGGGTTTGCGTTACCATTGAAGACGGAACATAAGCAGTTTCTCATAAAAGTTCTAATTCCCCTCCATAAAGTGAAATGTCTTAGTCTGTATCACGCCCAGGTACTGTCACAATTTTACTACTTATTTCAATGAAAAATTCTCCGATTTTTATTATTGTTATTTATAACCTCGATCACTTGTTCCTAATGTAGTTGGCTTACTGCGTAGTACAGTTTTTAGAAAAGGATGCAACTTTAACAGAACCTGTAAGTTGCTCTGCATCAATTGATGTATCGTATATTTTGAAGGACGACTGATACTATAGTATCATTTTTTCTTTGATAGGTTATTACGGGTTTACTAAAGTTTTGGCCAAAAACATGCAGCCAAAAAGAGGTCAGTAATGATTGAAAGATTTTTATATAATTTATATGTATGTATTTGTAGTATAGGTGTAATTTTTACATGATTTTATTTTGTATAATTTGCTTTCAGTTGCATTATACAGTATCAATAATAATGTAAAAAGAGAAAATTTGTAACACAAAATAATTTCAGAGATAAGTCCTGTGATTTAAGTCGGTGTTTCAAAACTGTCTCTGACGATGATCGGAATGGTCATGTTATATTAATATTTGATTTTTGCGAATTTTATTACAAGCAATGTGTTTAAAAACATTTGATGAATTGAACGTAATTTTATGAATTTGTAATGTTGTTGTTTTGTGAATCAATAGATTGAGAGTTGTTTATTATCAATTTCAGGTCATGTTTTTAGGAGAAATTGAAGAAATTTTGGATGTTATTGAACCTTCTCAGTTTGAAAAAATTCAGGATCCTCTTTTTAGACAGATTTCAAAATGTGTCTCGAGTCCACATTTTCAAGTATAGTATATACTTTATAAGTTGTTTTTTGTCATGTCACCTGATTGGGGTAGCTTACTAACTCGTGACTATTTTTTTGGTTTTCAGGTGGCTGAGCGGGCTTTGTACTTCTGGAATAACGAATACATTATGAGTCTTATAGAGGAGAATACAAATACAATTCTTCCAATCATGTTCCCAGCTTTATATCGTATTTCGAAAGAACATTGGAACCAAACAATAGTAGCTTTAGTATATAACGTGTTAAAAACTTTTATGGAAATGAACAGCAAATTATTTGATGAATTAACTGCATCCTACAAGGCAGAAAGACAAAAGTAAGTCGACATTTTTGTCTTCTTTTTGTTTTTACTCTTTATTTTTGTTTCTCTATTATTCTGACTCAAGTTATGAATTTCGTATGAAATATTTAATTGTTCTGCGAGATTCGATTATATCGAATATATGATTATTATTTTGATTATAGTGTTCGTAAGATGCTGATTATAAGATGTTGATTTGTATGAGAGAATTGTGGATGGGACTAGTTCGGATTTTCGATTGATTGATTTTGATTACAATAAAATTAAGATGGTGACTATAAAATGAAGTGGGACTGTATAAAACTCAGTTTTGTTTTAATTATACTGGTGCAATGACATTGTACTTGATTGTTAAATGCCCCTAGAGCTTTGGTTAACTTTTAACCCCTGTTAGTACAACAGGTGTGTGGGGTGAGAAACCTGTGGCAAGTAGTAGGAGCAGCAGTTTAGTTTTGCGATTCACAACTTGGGTTAGCGTTTGCTTTTAAGCAAATTTGTAGTTGAGTATTTACCAGGTAGAAGTGTTATTCACTATCCTTCCTTAATACTTCAAACTAACTTGGTGTAGCTTTTGTTATTCATAGTGTTTAAACGAACTTGCATTTAATTTTGTGTAAAAAAAACAACAACTTTTGTATACGCTTGGTTGATGATAATGAGTATTTCTATTTAATCACATGACTTGTATATACTTGTACTAATGCAGAAATTTTTTTTCTTGTTGGCTATGTAAAATTGCTTTCATAGTGGTAATACTATTTCAGAATAGCAGGCCCTTATGAAAATGAGTTTAAGACAGTGTGTTTTGTTGATGCATTAAGCTAGTTTACTTGCCCTCTAGGCGAAATTTTGTGATTTGCAAATTGGTATTTAGAATGGAAATTTGATAACTCATTTTGCCAGTTGTCATAGTAAGTTACTTTGGGCATTTGTGTTTGGGCATTGGGTTATTGTTTATTCTGTTGTAAATTAATTGTACCTCTGATTGAAAAGTCCAATATGTGGAGAAAGTAATTGGCAATGATAGTTTTTGAAAGGGTTTTTTATCAGTGAAATTATAAGAACATTCAATAAATTAACATGTAAATGGTGATGGGTACTGAACAGGAATGAATGATGTAACTCATACTAGTAATAATCTACAAGGACTGAAACTGATTTAAATGGCTATCACTAAGATTTTGATTGGGTTTGGAGCATTGTGTACAATAATAAGTAAATCTTTTGTGATTTTTATTAGATGTATGGAGCCATATTGAGTATGCACATTTGTGGTACAGTAATGCATAATCTGCTTTTATGTTATTGTAATATTGCTGTCTATATTTTTTGTGTGATTCATAGCATACTTAGTATAATCAATGCCCTTGATCTATAAAAATGTCTAAAAAAGCACAAAGTATCTGTTCATTTTGTCTTTTCGTTACCTGATAACTATCTGTAGAATTTGGGTTCCTAATATAGAATAACAACATTAGTGTATAAATCAAACTATTATTAAAGCTTACTAAATATCACTATGTATTAATTTTTATAACAATGCGTTGCAGTTAGTTTACGTCAGGGTGGGTTTGCTTTATTTGTACTATTTAGTATTTTAGTCTTAAATGTGTGCAGTGAACCGATGACTGTGATTAGGCCGATGATTAGTAGCTTTATGATGGTTTTGCATGTTTTTAGTTATGATTTTTTTGTACACTTATTGTCTGCTTACTTTTTAATGCGTTTCGTTTTAGGTTTTAAATGTTTGCTTTTAAATTTTTGGCTAATTATGATTCATAAACTCTAGTGATGTGTTGTTATATGGTGATGTTATTTTTACATTACAATATTAGGCTGGCTATGTGGTGTTTTAAAATTCCCAGTTCAAAGTTGCTGTTAAATCTGAAAAATTGCTGTTAATTCGATTTCGTTAGATTAATCAATTACAAATGTATTTCATATGCTTGTTCGTTTTCCTCTAACCTCACCCTGTCTTTAAACACGTCTACTAAAGTTTCGCTTTCGATGCCACCATTTGAGGACGTAAAGTGCATTTTTTCCAAAACTAATTACAATGATCACAAAGTCGGCTACAACGAAAACGTTTTGTGGTGTCTAAAATCAAAGGAAATTAAAACGAAGCAAGATTTTGGTTGCAATGAATGACACACATTTCATTCTTTGGCTGTAGTAGGACACTCTTGTACATAGAGAAACTTTCTTCATTATCAACATAAGTCATAGGACAGTGTTTCACTAACAGTACATATATTTGTCTATTGTTGCATTATTCGTGAATCCTCTAGCCAAACATTCCAAAATTTAATTCACAATGGCAAAGTGCTGTTCAAGAAAGCTCCGGATAATCACTATTTTACTGTACTTGTATAAAATATATTAAACAACAAATATTCAAAATAGGCAAAATATTAACTAAATATATACAGTTTTTTCTTTAAAAAATGCAGTGAAACTCTGAATATGCAATTATAGGTCTATAAAAGAAAATATGCAAAAATATGCAACAAATATGGCGACTTCTGTTTAGCCTGAAACAGAATTGTCTGGTCCATTCCATTTTCAGACGCATGAACAAAATATGCATTTGCATTTTTTTGGTTGCCTTAGTGATTAAAGACTATTGTGTAAACAGTTCCATGTTTCCTTTTTTTTTAATTTTTTTTTTTACCTGAAGAAGCCTCTAGAAGGGAGGCGAAACACCATGGAGGTGTGATAATAGTCTGCTTGATCAGTAAGGTAAAAAAGATACGTCACTGTTAAGAATTTATTATAGGCAGTGTTTTATGTTTGTTTTTTTTTTGACTTTGTCTATATAATCATAACTTGAATGAACAAATTAGTATATTGTTTCTTATGCATTAGTTTACTTACTTTACAGTTTTGTGCCAAAATATGGCTACATGCTAAATAGACTACTGTTGGTTTTCAAGTTATATTAATTTATCATTTGTTACTTTAATATTTTTAATTATACTGATAAGCATCGTGTTATATTGGCATCTATTGTATGCGTCAACTAGCAATTTGTTGCAGTGAATGATTAATCATGTGTTGTTCAGATATAAGTTAGAGGAGAAAAGAAAGGGGGTATTTGCTGCCACGCAACATGTGTTGAACAAAACGTTAAATCTGCAGACAGACTTTAGATGGTGTTGCCTGTTTGCTGTCCCTGTTGTTCACTGAATGGACATTGGATAATTGGTGATCTGATCTGCTTCAAGCTTACTTAAGTGAGCATAGTGATCTTGAATGCTTGATTTTCTGCTCGGCTATAGACCTATACTGTAGTTGCTGTCTTCCAATTGCCATGGCATGTTTAGAAAGTGATAGATTTTATTAACAAAAGCCAGAATGAAGTGGGAAATACTTGAAGTAGGTCATTTCTTTAAGACAGCAATATTCCATAATGATGTTAGAATTCTTAATGATATCTTCATATATTGATGATCTATATAAATTTTGTAAGAAGTTAGTTCCTAAATAGCAGTAATTATGATTTTGAACTTCTGGTAGTATGACATTACAAGTTTTAGAGCTTCCTGTTTTGATCGAAATGGTTTTGAACACCGTGTTAAGTACTATTTTTTTCCTGCCTGGCAACCCTTACCAATATAGGATACGTTTAGTTTTTTTTGTATCATGCCGAACATGCAATTTCAATTGCTCATCACCCTTTTGTATGTGATAAATGGGCCTCTTTTTGCACATTCCTTTTATGTATTTTATGTTCATTGTGCTTGGTGTTTGTTCTAGACGTGCTGTGTGTAATGTATATTATGTATCATTTCACTGCTAGGTGGTTCTCTGTGCAGAAGCATGGGTAGTAGGGAGAAATGATAACCCGTCGGGCTTTAGTGCACAATGTGAGAGGGCTATTCTATGTGTTCGGTTATTCGAGTGGTCTAAGAAGGGGCTACTTTCTGTTGAGGTTCAGATTTCCACTTCCAAAAACATTTTTTAATACAATTTTTTCCGATTTCTATGTGACAAACATACAGACGAAGGAAATTTATTGTTAAGACGGTCAATTTACCCACCTAGCAACTTCAGTTCGTACTAAATGTATCTGGTATTCTGGATCCAGATATTTTCGCTGGAATATAAATTTGTGATATGGCAATGCTATAAATACAAAACATAGATTTTAGTAAAGCATAATGATATTTTTTTTTTTTCAATGAATGGTTTTTTTCTTTTTATCAATTATTTTGTTTGCGACCCTCAAGAATTTCTACTTCCTCCTGAGTTTGGGAATAATTTCACCCCCCCCCCCCCCAGGAAAAAGTACTTTTATACTCTTTTATATTAGCTTCACTTGTGAGTTTCTACATACAACAAACGAGACGACTCAGATTTTGATGAATGAGGTATCTATGGATTCGACTTAGTCTATTGAGTGACACTGGCTATAGGGTGTCAATGAAAAATCAATATGGCGGATGCTATGTTCCAGTTTATAAAAAGTATGCTTAAAAAGCATTTTGATGTACATGGTTTTTTGTACGATGAGAGATAACCTTTATCTACTCGAATGAGATAAAAACCACAAATACTAACACGGTCTATCGTTTTTTGACATTTTTTTTTTAGAGAGAAGAAGCGTGAGAAAGAACGCGACGAGCTGTGGAAGAAACTGACTCAAATTGAGTTAAATCACAGAGTCAAGTATGAGAATAGTCCCTCTTCCTCCACATCTACTGACAAAGCAGAATGATTAAAAGTGACGACAGCTGGAACGATGCATTGCCTGGCTGGCCGAAATTTGGAGAAGACGTATTGTACAACAGCTCTCGAGTTTGCTTTGTGACAACGTCTCCAGAAAAAAAAAAAAACAACCGATTGTAAAACTTGCATATACAAGGCAGGCCTTTGGAAGAGCAGCAATAGCCAGACCTGCAGCAGTTATTTTCTTTGCTTCCAAAGAATAACTTGCTTCCAAACGTTCTTGCCTTCATGTATTATATTTGCAAGCTAATTCCTTATTGGAGTAGGCTAACGTTTCATATTTTTAGTTACCATCATCACCAAAAAAAAAAAAAGAAAAAAAGAAAGAAAAAAAGCTAAAAAAATAATAAATAAATAAATAATAAATAAAAAATAAATAAATAAATAAATGCAGAATAGTAGATCTTGCATACTATGTAGACCTGCATTTATAGATGTTGTCACCTGAGTTGCTGAATTTTCCCTTTTACAAGCTTTGCTTCTGAGGACTGTACAATGCTCAGTATGTATGGTATTAACTACACTGTGCCCAGATGTGTAGGCATGCATGTTGTTTGCTACAGATTGTGCATGCATACAACTTAATCATTTTTTTTAACACAACGTTAAACTACGACGCGAGCAAAACCATGGCACATGATTTATTTCACAGTGTACTTTTTTTTTTTTTTTTTTTTTTTGGAAGTTTGATTTTGATTTTTTATTTTTATTTTATTTTATTTTTATTTTTGGTTGGTTTTATTTTTCATTTTCATTATTATTTTCTTCGTTGTTACGAGTTTAGTTTAAGGTAACATGAGTAGCATAAAGTTCATGCAAAAACTTAAAACCTGTCCATTACATTGACTTCAGCTGTGATTGCTGATCTGTGTTTAGGGGGAAAAATGATGTGCAATTTGATATAGCATGTAATTATTATCCATCGTTTGTCTCGCCTTTGTTGTTTTTTATTTTATTGAATTATCGTCATAGGTTGTTTATAAGCTACTACTACTACTACTACTATTTACTACTACTACTACTACTACCATAGTGATAACTGTAATTGTGAAAAAAAAAAGGGTTTAAAAACACCAAAATGTTTTTTTCTTCCATCAGTGTATGTTAACTTCGACACAATTTTTTGGTTGATGATGATGATGATTTTTGTTATTTCCTGCCACACATCACGTTGAATCTTACGTTTGGGTTTGCAAAAGGTATGCTACGGAAAAAAAAATAAATTTGTAGGTTCATAAACAAGGACGTAAAACAAGATGTAAACGAAGGAAAAAGCGTATTTTGGTCCTCAGGGGGAAACTGCGTGTGAAACGTTGGAACTTCGTTAATATACAATCCATCAGCAATAGTGCCATACGAATTTCATATTGTTTGTAACCAACGAGACAATGAAATGAATGGCGTGTGAGTTTTTATTTTAGTTTTATTTTTTGTTATGGGAAAAACTTCACTTTGGCATAGTATTTTTGTTTTTTTTAGTTTTTCATTTTATTTTTTGAATTTTTGTTTTGTTTTTGTTGCATGACACAATGCTCCATACCTAAGAATGCGATAATCACTCTCATCCTGCTTTCGATTTTTATTTTATTTTATTTTATTTTATTTTATGCTCTATGCTTTTGCTAAACAAGTACATATCAGAACTTTTGAGGCAATCCTCGCATTATTATTTTTAGAAAATTTTAATAGGAAAATTTATTCTTGTTAATTATTTGGTTATCATCTTCTGAATATTTTTTGGTCAATTTCTTGGTATAATTTATATTGGTGAGGCTAATTTTTTTCTCTTTCGGCATTGAAAAATTTGATTTGTCAGCTTATTGTAATTTTTTGTTGCTTTATTTTATATTTTATTTTATTTTATTTTTTTTTTGTGTCTTCGTAGCCAAAGTTCATGTCAATTTTGATTTTGTCGGCTCTATTGGAACTATGGCTTTCATATATGGACAAAAGGTCACATTATACATTTTGCTAAGAATTTTCTGTACAGATGAGCAATGTTTGTAATTCTTATTTTAACCGCCCCTTTTTCAAATTTTTTGCTGACTGGGTTTTTTTTTTTTTGTGAAACAGCAAAAACAAAAAAAAAAAATTATATATAAATATCAAACAAATCATAATGTAAGGAATGTAAGCTCGATGTGTTCCTGTGTGTTACTTTTACCAGAATGTACAAACGAAGAAAACGAAAAAACAACTTAGTATATTTATTTCTAATCAATCTTCAACAGTTACTACTACCACTACATTTTAAAGAAACAAAAACCGATCCTCAGGTAACTGGATATAATGAAAGGTTAATTTACACAACAACAACAACAACAACTCACAGTTTTGCATCATGAAAGTGAGTCCTTTATGAATCGTTTAAAAAATATTGAACGATTTGAAAGGAAATGTATAAAGAAACCACAAAATGAACGAACCACCCAAAACAAAAAATCGGTAGATTATTATGTATAAAAAAGAAATAATTGTAAGTGATACAAGTTTTTATACTGTGTTTACAGAGGTGTTTTATCAGTTTTTCTTAGGCTACTCTGTATATTTGACGATCCCCTTACTAAAGTACGTAAACTACCAAATTGGTTCAAAATTTCTACTATACGACAGCGGCAATTGTCTGCTGATTTGATACTGTTATTATTTTTATTATTATTATTATTATTACAAAACGAGTGGGGTATATATTTTTTTTTTTAGATATATCTTGTTTTTCCAGTATGTGAGAATTTTTTAAGTTCGTACTTGATGTTTGTTCATTTTTTTTCTGCAGCCAGTCTTTAGGAGGATAGGGAGCAAAACAGACTTTGGTGATCAGTTTACGAACAAAAATTTGAAGTATTTTTAATTTTTGTATTTTCATGGTTGTTGGATGATTGGTTCACATGCAAGTTTTGTTTTGTTTTGTTTTTTGCAGACAACAAAAATCAAAAAAATCGAATTTTTTGTTTTGTTTTAAGTTGACAGTCGTTTTCCATTTTTCATCTTTGTACAGTAAATTTTTTGTAAAATTTATTTTGTGATATGTTCGTTTTAAGAAAATGTTCTCCTGGCACGTGCAATTTTTTGGTGCGGCATGCGAGACAGTTTGTGGACGACTGCGACACGAGCGTCATGCCCAACCAATGAAAACTGGTTGGCGAGAAGCGGTCATCACAGTTGTCCAGAAAAAAATGAATAAGCAAAATAAATTGCTCCACAGCTGTGACATTCGGCCAATGAATACTGGTTGACCCAACCAATTAAAACTGGTTGTACAGAAATTGTTGCAGTCACGGTTGTCCAGAAATCGCTCCACTTGACACGCCAAACATTTGCGTGTGGCATGAGGTCTTTTGTAGTCATTTGTGAAGATTTTGTTAAGCGCAAATGTGTATTATGCAAATCCATGTTTAGCGGAATTGAAATATTCCCAAATTTGTATAAGGCAATCTTGCATCATTTAAAAACACAAATGGGACAATCGCATTTTTTGTCATGCTACATTATTATTATTATTGTTGTATTTTTTTTTTTTTTTTGTCATAATGTTTAAATTTGGATTTTAATAAGGGTGCCATTTTCTAGTATAAGAAATTTTAATTTACTAGGAACAGATTTTTTTTTCTCCATCGTTATTATAAATGGATTCAACAAAAAAAAACAAACAAATAATTAGCTGTAGTTTAATTTATGAATGACATGTCTGGAAGATGAAAGTGTAATTGAGACAAAAAAAAAAAATTAACTTCGAATCATTTGTATACATGTGTAACAGAAGTAACAACAAACGCTTGTCTTTTGGTTCTGTAATATGTGATCGTGAATTTTTTGTTTTCGTCATATATAAAAAAAAAAAAATGTTTGCCAAACTTGGAAAGAAAAATGAACACCGATTAATTACGATCTCTCCTCCACCCAACTCTATTCTTATTGACCTACAGATAATTTTTAGTTTTTTTTTTGTTTTTTTGTTTTTGTTTTGTTTTTGAAAAAAAAAAGGAAATACTTAAAACAATTTACCAAAGTGGTTGTGACTGCTCAATATTTAAGGAAGAGAACAAGGGACCTCATCTTGTGTCTAGCAAAGCATTTTTGAATGAAACCAAATGAAATTTTTTTTTTTTTTTTTATTTATTTTATTTTATTTATTTTATTTTATTTTTTATTTTTGTTTTTTAGGGTTTTTTAGTGATCAAAGTGTAGTGAATAAAACGATACATGTGCCCCCCCCCTTCAAATTGCTCCTTAAATTCCCCTCGCCCGCCCTGCCAACCTTGTGTACATAAGAAAACAAATGCACTGTAGACAAATTGATTTCCATATTTCACCCATCGTACGCACTGCATTGTCAAGCCTGATTGTGTTCCTTGTCCTACCGGGGATTTTTCTGGCTGTCGGATCGTAGGCAACAACAACGTGTCCGTGAAGTTAATAGTCATGACTAATGTCACCTTTAATATATCCAAAACTGTGTTATATTTACAGTTCATAGAAAATTATGGCTAATAAAAATTGCTGTTTCCTTCAGAGGTAGATAGCTCATTTTTTTTACTATTGCAGGCAACGCTCGGTTTATAAACGCTGGATTTATAACTAACCCCGTCGTAACCTCGCTATAACGAACGTCGCAATTTCATTTAAATATCTTGTTTCTTTTTTTTTTATTCACGTGTTTTATTTTATGTTGCATAGTGTATATGCATAAAAAATGGTGTGTATGTATAAAAAAATGGTGTGCAGTATGTGATAAAGCATAATGCATACGCATAATAAAATGTATTGTATAGACCATTTGATGTATTGTACATAGTTTTATGATTTCAGATGGCTGCTAACGTGTACAATATGTATCGTAAAAAGCTCGGGGGAAATGCAATCTATTCATAACGAACAACATTGCAAACTTGAAATTGAACTCGTTTGTAAATTGAAAGTTGCCTGTAATGTACTTTGTGGGATTTGGTTTTTTTTTTACAACTTATTTTTTGCCTGTGAACTTAACCAGTTACATGAGACAGTAATTGACATCTTGAGTTGGGCAGTACATTGTGCAGCGGAAATGACTATTTTTTAATAAGTTTTATTTTATAGTAGGCTGCATTCATTTTCATTTTTGTTCAGATCAGTTCGTTAGATGGATTGTTCAAAGATCAGATTTCATGTAAGTAAACTCAATATTATAATTTTTACTAATATAAAGTTTAGTTCAATTTTCAATGGTTTATTTTGTTAACTCTTTACAGGCAGTAAGACTCCATTTGTATCCAAGAAAGGTGACTGCGTTGGTGACAAAGGCTCGAGCTGCGACGGGAACCAGTCCTCTTCCGAATATCCTGATGCCATCCTGACGGTAGCTTTCAGCAAAGCAATGAACCATTCCACGATAGCGCGGATTGGAGAAATTGTCAGCCTGGATACGATTTTTGACAACATCTAATGGTAGTATCATCATCCAAGAGACCACCCCTGAGAACAATGAGACACGGTGGCTTTCTGATCCTTCTTTTGGTAAGTATCAAGTACATGAAATAATTGAGAGGAGGTGGGTGGAAAAATGGTGCAATTCCTTAAAATGGATATGGTGAATTGTTTTAGACCAGTTTATAGCATAAAGACATTTGGTTGCCTATAATTTTCACTTTCGGACTTTTGGAGAAAGAATATGGAACCTGACTATTGTAAATCTGAAATTTGTTTTGGTGATTTCTTGTTTTTCACTTCCAAAACAATGGAAAAGATGATGTTCTTCAGAAAAACGGTGTAAATGCTTTTATAAATTAGCACGATAGTTGGAATAACGCTGTAATTGCATTTTTAAATTAGCCCATAACTTGAGGCCTGTCAACTAAAGTTAATAGATTTTTTGCAAAACCTGTTCATTTTCGTTCTATAATTGCACCGTTGACAGAAGTTTTTAGGTCACGCCATTATTCCACCCAACTCCTCAATCTTTTATTACTTTACCTGCTAGACCACCATATAAAATTATATCTTGTGCCGATGGATTCGCTCCTTCTGGGTTAGCAAAGCGTAAACCACCTTCAAACACCAGCATATATGCCACGAAGGATGGACAGTCTCTTGTCAATGAGAACCGTGTCTTAAAATTATTTTTCTTTATCTCATTTTATCGTGGTATTGAAACCTAAAAGTGTTAAATTCCCACCTGTACATTTGTGTTACAAAACCACGATAGCATCCTTTGATGCCATGGTGTTTATACATGGCTTTGAAGCAGTGGATGGGTCCGTCGTATCGTTTACCTTTGGAATCTGAAAGGGAAGATGCATGTGAAAAATGTCCGTTAAATAGAATACTGGGTGTTCCTGAAAGGTCTAGCCAAATTTCAACCATAGATAACTATGCATGAGAGCAAAACAAACAAGGAGTCTTGAAATGTATTCTCATTGGCAAACCTATTGCGATTAAGATAAAATAGGCTTATGAAATGACGTGATTTTACCCTGTGTTATCATAAGAAAAGCACCTCCGGACTCGTGTTCATATGTTGGGTTTAAAATTTGTTTTGATGTTTAGCATCTGTGGTTAAATTGACTAGACCTCTCGGGAACACTCTGTAGAATACAATTTGACTATTTGGTAGTGTAATTTTAAGAATATTGGAAAACACCTGCTTGCAGTTGCACTTTAACGACCTCTACGGGTACTGAAATTGCTAATTGAGGAATGGCAGAAACTCCTGCGGCAATTCCAACATCGACAAGGGATGGAACCTTTGGGTCGGAAGGTGGGTGTAATATTCGTAACGTGTTGCCGTAAATGCCAAAGAACAGACAGTTTAGGACCCCTGCTGTTACGAGTGGAAATCCCATGCCATTATAAAATCCTCTTATCTGAAATAGCGGAGTATGAATTATACGGTTGAGAAAGCTGTTCATCACATGCAGCAATAGAAGTACAGTAGGGCCCACTTTTCAGCATTTTCCACTAACTACAGCAGTTTTCAATTAAGTCTATTGTTTATTATGTCGATACTTGTCCTGCCCTTTTCGTGATTTTGTTGGCAGCTTATTAATTTATTTTTATTTTTGCATTGTTTTTGGCCCTTGTTTTATTGTGCACATGATACAGTGTGCCCCTGCAAGAATTTCTAATCTCTAGTCAAATTTTAACCACAGATGCTATGCATTAAAACAAAGTGAACTCACTCATATTGACATGGGACTAAAAATGCTTATATGCACACCTACAGTGATTGAGACCATAGGCTTGTGCATTTACATGACTTTGCCCTGTGTTATCTCAGAAGTGAAGCAATCCTAGACCCATGTTTATATGGGTTGTTTGCTTTGCTTTGTTTTATCTGTGGTTAAACTTTGCGACTAGATCTTTTAGGCACACCCTGTATATTGTCATTATTAGGAGCTGGACACCCTTAGCATGAGCCCAGAGTAGTTGTAAAATTTTACCCAACCAAAGCATAACATGTTTTATTTTTGTGATTATCAACTCAATATTAAAGTATTTTATAACTACAGGTAGAACCTAACTAATTCAGAAAACTTGGGACTAAAGAGTTGCCGGATTAGTGGATTTTCCAAATTGGTAAAGTTTAGGGAAAATTATTAAACTGTAAATTTAAAAACATTATCAACTAGAGTATTTACTGTTCCTTTTATTGTAAATTTAACAATTATGAATCAAAGTACTCACTGTAAATTTTACTGTAAATTCCAATTTTTGAACCATCAAAGCAACTGCCGGATTAGTGAGGTGCAAACTATTTTTTTTTTCCATTTTACATATTAAACTATTTTAGGTCTGTAAATTTTTAAAATCGAAAATCAGGTCTGCACTCAGGGTCTTTTCATTACTTGGAGGTGTAAGTGACAAAGGGTAATGTGACTCTTTTTGACCAAGATATGAACTTGGCAAACTGGGCCCTACTGTACTATGCAATACTTTTTGTTTGTTATGAAGCTCACTTTTTCGTGTTTATACGTGTGTCTTAAACACTCCCATAACTTTGAAAAACCTCTTGTCTGCATTCGCACCTAGAGTTGACCATGCAAGAAATTGGTGGATGATTGAATTACACAACGGTTTCCACAAGGTGCTTCGGTATCTCTGTTATAACCTTCCAGGGCATGAAGGGGAGTACGAAAGAAGCAACTATTTTGCCATACAACAAGTTCTGGGAAAAAATGCTGCTTTATGGGATTGCAAGGTTTGCTACCCGCCCACACAACAGCATGTGTGTATTGCAATGGAGCTAATCATACAGGTAACATTTCTGGCATCTGTATCATGTGACATGATTTTTTGTGGATGGTAAAAAGATTTCTCCTTTCAGGCCCTCCTACATGCCCTGAAAGTTTGTAACAGGGGTTCAGAAACACCCTGTATACAAAACTGCATATGAAGAGTTTCGGACATTATAATGTTAAGCCACATTTTTGAAATCGTTTTTCTGGTGAGAAACTCCATAGAGTGTCACAAGGTGATTCTGGATATTACGCTGCCATTTTCTGCAAAATCCAGGAAGTGGAAAAGTAACAAACTAGGAAACAGTACGGAGAGGACAGTTTGATGTAAAAATTGGCTTACCATTATATTGCCCGAAGCCCTTGATATTTAAAAATGACCGATTCTTACTTTTAAAGTGTCTAAAGGGTGTCCTACAAGAATTCCAGCGCAACCTTAAATTGTAATTCACCAAGTTTTGAATTGAAAACTTCCAAAAACAAAACGTATAGCAACTTTGGTAATATGCTTATAGGCTATGTTTAAACTAATTTGCAATATCGATTTATGAAAGCTACAAATGTTGATTTGCTTTTATAGGCATTTTGTAATTTATTTTATAACATTTGTGCAAACGTTACCTCCGATCCATCCTGCGATAAAATCAAAGCAAAATTCCATTATTTTTTTTTCATGGAATTTAAGAAAAATCTGTTAAAACATTGAGAATTTTTAAAACGTTCTGTGCCGATTACACCTTATAACTTTGAAGCTAATATGAATTTAAAACATTAAATATTTTCTACTCGTGAGTGAGTGATAGCTATGAATAGAAACGTAAGAAATGCTAGCTGCACACTCCAAAATTTGGCTCGTTGGAGAAATATGAACTTTGAGTTGATAAACTTTGATAACCTTTGCATGTGTACAATTACAGGGTGCAATTGTGCAAAACGTAATCAATCATTTCGGGTTCATTTTCTACAGTTTATTACACAATTGTTTTATTTTGTGTTTGTTTTTGTAGTTACTATGTACTTTACTTGCATGTTTGCTTTGGATAAATGCAAACATGCGGTTTAGGTGTTTCACTAGTGTAATTAAAACCGTAAAGTGTACATGTTTATTATACTACTACTACTACAGTGAAATCCGGTTATTATAATCACGGATAATGTTATTAATCGGCTATTGTTATCATAATCAGTGAGTGCCAAAACACTTTAATATTCTTTTACCCATCGTTTGTTTGTTTGAATGTTTTATTACATGTGAAAAAACACAAATTACAGGCAAAAAAGAAAATATATAATAAATGTGAGATGATTGTGACTATCACATGAAAATGGAGCACTAATGGCATGGCCTTTTACATGGCGTTTAATGTTATCAGCCAGTTATTGGTATCGAAAAGCAGTGATCGTAATAACAGGATTCTACTGTATTAATGTAACTTTTAATGTAGACCAATATCAAGTACATTAAAGTACACAAAAAATTGTTTTATTATGCATTTCAATTGCTAGTGTAAGGAAGTGAGCAAAATTTAGTTATGTACTTTTCAGAATAGTCATTGTCTTAAAAAAATTACTATACTTTAATAAATCAATTAAACAGATAGAAAATAAGCAGAAACGTGTAATAATTAGTACAAAGAGTTGATATTCATTTCAAATATATTTGAGATATATTTGATGGAAAGTGTTGTTACAAGTTTCATGTGTGTGTGAACTTTGAAATGCCTCTATAAAAAGCTTATATATAAGTTGAATGAATAAAAATTACATTTTTTTTTACACAATAATCGTGTAAATTATTAAACAAAAACAATACTGCACATGGAAATTAAGTGTTAAAGAAATGAAATAGTTATTTAACACACAACTGGTCAACTGCACATACAGTACAGTGTAACATTTTTATTATAAAATCATAATCAACAAAATAATTTAATTTATGAATAGACTTTAAATATAGGTATGTGATTTATGTGCAATGTACTAATTATAACTATTATAAGGCGGAATATGTGGTTTGGAGTAGGTAAGTTTATTATGAATCATGATTTTCGTGTGCGCGCCAATGAAAACTATTATAAGGTGGATATGTCGTTGGTTCTAATTCTTTTTTACGTCATGAACACGCAGCACAGCAGACGACGCATGTTATGTTGTGCGCCGTTGTATCCATTGATGGTAAGCGATGCTTTTGGAAAAATACTCGATAAAATATCAATTATTGGTTATTATTTGCACTCTAATGCCTTATGTGTCATTAGAGTGTAAAATAACATAACTCGCCTTATGTTTGAATTAATACAAAAGTCGAAACCAAATCTTGAAATGCTGTAAATTAAATTCTACTCAGTGTGCAATGGTTTTGAATTTTCTCACTTGATGGCGACATGGGCCTTCGATGTTAACATTTGATATGTTAACATTTTTCGACTTTGGATCAAGACGAAACGGTTATTGAGTGAGTATAGTGGGTATAAGATGGTTTTTTGGGGTTAGCTGCCCGACCAACAAGAGCCACCACTTACTTTTTTGTTGAGGTGTATAATTTTGTCCATCGATGGCAGAACGAGTATTAAATTGCGCTAAATTCGAATGGGTGTCTTCTGCTCCAACTGTTTGACATCAAGCAACTTTGAAACGTTCCCACCCAACTTGAGTACGGTCACACCAAACTCAGCATTTATGAGTGAGTATAAATTAGATATATATATTGTATTGATCATAATTAATGGACTTTATATGCGATTACAGCTATGCTATAAAGTGCTAGTATTAACACTACTGTTATTCAGTGCCTAGTATGTTGATATGTGAGTACGTAGTTGATATGTGAGTATGTAGATACGTAATTATGTTGATATGTGAGTACAGTATTGATATTATGTTAATGCTGTCTTCATTTGCTATAACCATGAGTCAAGTTAGGCTTAAACTTGTAATTCAAGTTGTTTATTTAAAAATGAAATCGAACGAGTTATATGTGTTGGTTGATACACCATTTAGCTACAGCCAGCACTAAATAACATCTTTTACTTAAAACCGGCTAAAAATGTAAGACTAAAAAATGTCATCTACTCAAAAATCAAGAATACTGTCGATAAATATCTTGATAACTAACCACTGATATGAGGACAGTACAAGGGTAGGGCGATATTTAGGCGGTTTTATACCAAATAACATAACTAAATTTCAAATGTTATACAAAACAAAACTAATGACATAAAAATGAAGCACCTGCGTTTACTGTATTTGCTTAATTGAATTTTGAAAATTATGTTGGATGTTTATTGGTTGTTTATAATTGGTGATCGAACTTAAATTTTTTGAATATTTCTTTCAAATTGCATATACTGTACACGACAGTGTTGGCAACGAATTAGTATTATGAGTAAAAGTAATTTAAATTATTCCAGTCAGATAGAGCAGATGCACTTGTAAGTTTGTCCAATTTTGAAAATTATGAACTTGTGTAATAAATCACTGTATATTATATCCAAATTAAATACAGTGAAATCCAGTTACTATAACCACGAATAATGTTATCAATCGGTTATTATTATTATTATCAGAGATTCCAAAACACTGTTTAATGTATTATTTCCACTGTTTAATATTATCAGCCGGCTATTGTTATAAAAAAAAACACTAGTCCCAAAGTGATCACAATAACCGGACTCCACTGTATCTGAAACGTTTCACATTAACTTCCAGTCGGATTATTTTTGTGATCTCCGAATTAAGTCTGTTAATATTTTATATTAAGCATGTAGTGTGTAATGTTTATGATATACATGATAATTCAGGATAATTATTCCTGTCTTCTTCCATAGGTGATAAGAGAGAATAAAATGAAACATGTTTTATTAATGAACTATAGTCCAGAAATAATTTCGTAGCTACAACGAAATTACAAAAATTTGGATGACATATATTCTCAATGGGAATGTAACGTGTTGGTTTATTTCCAGCGGATATAACTACCGGACTAGAGCAATGTATTATCAATACGTCATAAATTTCAAAGTTCTATCTCATTGTGAATGTATTTCTAGATTATGGTTCATTAGTAACGGATGTTTTATTTCATGCCTTTTATCACAAAGTTAGGAAAAATTTAGGAAAGTTAGGAATAATTATTCTGAATCACCCTGTAGATATGCATTGGCAGCATCATCATAATTTGTTAAAAACAATTTTGATCGAGGACTTGGTTTATATTGTAGTTTTAAGGGTGTATCGATCAATTTAAGTCACTAGGTATTATACTTGACCAGTGAAATTGTCGTGTATGCAATTATCACTACAAATCTACTTAATTTTCTCCATTTTCAGGTAAATATAACTGTCGACTTGAAATAAAAATTGAAAAAATACTGGGAATATGACAAAACCGAACTGTCATCTTCTAGTAAAAAGTTTTTCAAGGAAGCATTTTCTGTTTGATGCAAATCTAGAAACATAACCAATAACTTAATGTCCTTCAACTCACCTAGTTTTGTTTTCAAAATTGGGACTCATGTCTAACCTGACATAACACTATTGGTTATCAGTGCAAAATCAAAACTCCTGTCTATTTCCTGAACTCAAGCGTCTTGTTGTGGGTCGAAGGGTATACATGAAACGTGATCCTCCCCAATTTTCAAATGCTTTCTCGTGGGTCGAAGATAGAAATGTCAACTTATGAACTAACAACACGTCCAGAGTAGTTTTATAAACAAACTGTGCTTCTACTATTTTACTTAGGGTGTAAAACGTTTTGAACTTAAGTGATAGGATAACCGCTACATGGGAACAACTAAAATCACGTCTCTTCTTTTGGTGACCATTCTGATTTGTTGAACATTGGGCTCGGCTCTGAACATTGAACATGAATTGTTGGATCGAATGCAGTACATATGCTGAACTGTTAGAGACTGCAAAAATGTAAGTACTACAAGTTGTTTTTTTTATGAAAATTTTTGGACTGATAAGGATGAGATGAAGTCTGTAATTACCGATTGTCCGCAGTTTCGGAAGAATGTCCGAAATATGTCATCAGTAATAACTACAAAAACGCAAAGAAACACTAATACAGTGAATGGAGATACTGGTTAGGGTGTGGTGACTGATATTGGGGGGTAACGATAGTTAAAAAGAAAAGGGGGAAGTACTACACGTAGAGGAGTACTACACGTAGGGAAGTACTACACGTAAGGGAAGTACTACATCTTATCAGATGAAGTACTACATAGAGATTTGCTCTAATGTCGTAAAACTCACTTCTAATTTTTTGTTGTTATATTTTATATCACTCTATTGTATAATTAGTACATTGACATTTTTGTTCATATGTTTTTTCCTGATTTTATCTGAACGAAAGACACGCCAATTCGTCATTGAAATGAGATAGTTTACTCAAATGTCCTGGTCACAAAAGCAAACTTTTAGAGAAATAATAACCATGTATCATAGTTTTCAAGCATAACGAATTCGGAAATAACACTTATTACACAGGAACAGAATTATTTTTGTTACATAGTGTTATTTTATTGGTCATCATTTATGAAATTTGTTAAATTGGAATTCATAGAATCGAAGGTTTACAGTACATGTATTTCTAACAGTTTCAGAAAGCATGGTGGTTGAATGCAGTGTTAGCTTTTAATTTCATTAGTGCAAGTTTACGTTATGTTGTTTTTGCACCGTTTAAACAGTCAGCGAAAAAGTGCTGTATTACTTATTAAACATTTGATGAGGTTTCTCTGTTATAACATTTCTTAACTGCTAGATCTCTTTAACTGGAAGATGCTGATTAGTGTATAGTTTTCAGAACCACCGTGAGTTGCTACAATTGCTGAATCCGAGTAGCATAGTTTTGGGGGGGAGGGGTCGTCTTTTTAAATTCACCATACAGTGGATCCTCTCTATATTCGTCAAAAATTCAATATTCGTCACATTTTTCGGCAAAACAATGCTGCGATATTTGTCACCAAAAGTTACAGTTGAAAAAAATGTTGGCCATATTTTTTTGCTTTTATTTTTTCCTAGTTCTATTTGGAATGGATTATCTTGTAATTCTAAGTTTACAGTGATGTCGCGCTTTGTGGTTTTCTGCACGCACTTCTTTTGACAGTTGATAGTAATGTGTTCACGAAATCAATAACTTGAAATTTTTTATTTGCTTAGATTTCCTTTTGTTGTGTGAGAGAGAATCGAAAATTAATGATACAGTAAGGCCGCCTGACACGCGCAGTTTTTGTTGTGGCAATTCGAGCAATTTGTGGACAACTGTTGCGTCAGCTTTTTGCCAACCACTTTTTATTGGTTGGGCAAGAAGCTAACGTCAAAGTTGTCCGCAAATTGCTCGAATTGCAACACGAAAAGTTGCGTGCGTCAGGAAACTATTAGACTGTTATTTGTGCATTTTTAAGTATTGTGTTTTTCATGTTTTGCTGCTGTTATTAATCTGCTTTGAATAGAAACAGTTACAGTTGCTCCTCTCGAATAAAGCAAACCTTTGTTGTAAATCAGAACAATCCTAGTACTTCTCCAGTTGCCATATCCAAGTCAATGTCATGAAAACAGGGTCTTGTAGGCAAACCTGGCATTGTTGACATCTGAAAATTATTTTTAAAATGATCTTAAATTTTTGATTGGGTATAGAATTACTGGAAGTTTCAATGATTTGTTTGTAAATAGGCCTACTGATACAGCATCGTACAAAAATCAAACGTTGAGTATCATAAAATGATAGATAGCCTACTGTTTGTATGATTTCAGTGAGTGTGGAAAAAAGTAGTCATGTTTTGGTAGGTACTAGGTACAACTACTTTGTCGCACATGTAAGACCTTAATGATACTGTATACAATAGGAGGCTGTTGCTATAGGTTAACTGCATTAACATTCAATGTCATAGACTAACCGTTCCCACTAAAGGTACAATGAATCCTGCTCCAACGCTCGCTTTAACTTCTCGAATAGGTAGTGTGAAGCCAGTTGGCGCTCCTTTAAGACTTGCATCATGTGATAGTGACAAATGGGTTTTACCCATGCAGATAGGAAGATTGTTGAAACCCTGTAAAAAGCAATTTGTCAATTGATAAAAAATATGGTGATAAAAGACACACCCAACTTATTCCGATCTCAATCCATACATAATGTTTATTAAAACTTAACGGCGCATTTGATAACTTTGCAAGGTTAAATTGAGACTGTTTACCTGGTTTATTAAGTTTACCTGTTTTTTGTATTGTTCAACCTGCTTTTTTGCTTCATCCGAGAGTTCGATTTTGTCAGCCCCATAGATTTCTTTAGCGATCATTTCCATTTTATCTTCAATGGGCAGCTGTTAATTTCAAAAAACAACACAACTTAATGCAAACGAAATTTTCTGAAAAAATAAGATAGTGGGTGTGGGTTAAACATTAACTCATACCCACTGAATTTTTCGTAGACTCAATTACTCATTTGATATTGGGAGTTCAGTTCGAACGATCTAAAGGGATCACTAAGATAACATGCACTATGTTTCTAAAAAGTCTTGTCCAATTTTTTTTTAATATCAGATTACACGCAACATATGCTTCCCTTCTGAAATAACACAGTCATGAAGTCATGCATAGGCCTATTGTCGCATAATCTCTTTAGTCTTTAGGCGAAAAATAAGTACCGGTATGTATTTCTGAACTCATATTTACTTTTTTGCTTTCTTTGTGATGCGTAGCATCTGTGGTTAAAATTTGAGTAGAACTTTCAGACACATCCTGTATAACATTTTGTTTCAAACAAAAGCTTCTTCCATTCAACATTATTCCATTTGAGTAGTATTAAGACATTTTTAACTTTTCAAAACAAGATCAATTAAGATTTGTGAGCTACATTAATGAGCTACTAGAAAGTGAGTTAGTTAACGAATATATCACCTCTAGTTTGTAAAGAAATTTAAAGTTTGTTTTTTCTTGACACGCTCGTTCCATGCTCTTAGCCAGTTCGATTGCTCCTTTCCCACCATGTGCCCAATGGTTGCAAACAACTGCATCAAACGCGCCATTTTGTTTGCTTAGCCTCTGAATTAGTTGAAGTTCGTTTTCAGTGTCGGTTCTGAGGAAGACAAAACACATTATGGCAAGCTATACTGTATACTCTTGAAGAAAACAAAATTAAAGTATGTATACAGTAGATTATGTATGATACATACACAAATTGATTTATCGCCACAACCACAGGAACACCAAATTTGTTGGCATTGCTGATTTGTTTCTTGAGATTTGCAAATCCTTTTTCGATCATGTCGAGATTCTGTAATGATATAGAGATGCAGGATCGATGTAATGTAAATAGGTAATATGTACAGTGTACATATTACCTATGGGGGTGTACATTGTACACCCCAGATTACCAGTGCAGCACTGATTACATAAAAACAATAAATAAGTTGTTTTTGTTACCTCTTGTACATAAGGCGCAGGAAGTGGTGTTCCAGGTGTGACATTTGGTCCACCACCATGCATTTTCAATGCTCGCGCCGAAACAACCAACACAGTGGCGTTAGGAATCAAATCAGAATAGCGACATTTAATGTCAAAGAATTTTTCCATGCCAATGTCAGCTCCAAATCCAGCTTCAGTCACTGAGTAATGTTAAGAAGATATTACTACTATGTATACTTGTCGAACCAATGAAAACTGGTTTTGGCAAAAAGCTGACATCACAGTTGGCCACAAATTGCTCGAGTTGCCACACCAAAAATTACGTGTGACAGTGGGGGTTTACAGAAGAAATAGTAATGATTCAATTAGATCACATTACCTACAAAACCATCCGATCCAACTAGCTTCAGGGCAATCTGGTCAGCCAAGATTGATGAATTTCCATGAGCAATGTTAGCAAAAGGTCCTGCATGTACAAATACTGGAGTTCCCTATAAGAAAGAATCAGTTTTAGGTATTTTGAATTACTTGTCACAAAATAGATTACGGAATGCGTTGCAAAAACATGATGTTACCTCGAGTGTTTGCATCAGAGTTGGCTTAATGGCATCTTTCATGAGTACCATCAATGCACCGCTAACTCCCTGCAGTGATGAAAAAACAACATTGGCAATGTTTTCATAATTCCCATTTGATCAAGCCAAACTTTTCACAGTATTTCATGTGAAATCACTACTGTTTTCAATGGTACAGGTATTTTAGTTTTATCCTTCCATTTTGAACGAAATGGCAAAATGCTCAATGATTCAACCAAGACTATTGCAATGCTAAGGAGTAACGCTAAATACAGTGAAATAGAACACAGCTTCTGATGTTCGCTTACTAGATCTTCAGCTGTAACAGGATTGCCTTGTTTGTCACTAGCAACGACCATGTTTCCCAGTCGTTTTCTCATGTCTTCGTAACCAGTAGTTAGCGCCAGGACAGCCATGATTTCGCTTGCAACCGAAATATCAAATCTTGTCTTTTTGGGAGAAAGTCATGTAAGATATGATATTTAAGCGTGATGTATAAAGAAACTAATAACGAAGGTGCAGCAACCTGACGTGATTGTCCTTTCTCGGTGTCAGATTGTCCAATAGTGATTTTTCTTAGAAAACGGTCATTGACGTCCACCACTAAAATAGTTTAAAGGAAAATCGTTACCACTATGATATCCTACTGGTAACTTTTTCAACCATACAGATATGACTTGCCAAAAGTCATTATTAGTCAAGTGACAAGTTGAAATAAACTATGAATGGCACTCCGATTAGAAGTTTATTAGTAAACTATTGGACCTATATCGTTACCTCGCTGCCATGTAATAGTGTTAGGATCGATGTCCAATCGTGCGAACAGTCTTGCTTCTTCTTGTGTCAGATCATTGGGATTTGTTTTATCGATGCCAAGTTTCTGTGGATTTTAGAGAAGAAAAAAATCACATTGTAGAATAACTTTGTCCATGTAAAACAGTTTGTTCGGTTTTGCTTATATAGGTTTACCTTCAATCTATTCAGTTGAATCTTGGAGAACTCTCGCTTTCCTTTGACTGTTGGAACAAGTCTGTTGTACAATGCCTAATAATCATTTTCGAAAAACACAAATTTGATTTTGGTACTATTCGTAGACAAGAATTCCAAATTCTTTATCATAAATTTATCATTTCTGGTATTATTTTTTATTTATTTATTTGTTTGTTTGTTTGTTGAACATTTACTTGGTCAGATTGCGTAGCCTCATGGAACATTCGAGTATCGATTTGAGCTGCCAACAAGTTGTTAGCTGCTGAAATAGCATGAATATCGCCAGTCAAGTGCAGATTGAATTCATCCATAGGAATAACTTGAGAATATCCTCCTCCTGCAGCACCCCCTAAAATAGTTTTATGTTAGTGATTTGATATAGTGTAGGTACTATACTGCATACCAATGCAGTACAGTTTTTGAGACTCAAGCATCAGAAGTGCTACATATTTTTAGACAGTGATGGGAGTGCATGTAACGAGACCATGGTTGTTTTATGCAGTTGTTTTGAAACAAAAAAAAATAGTCACAGTGATGACTTACTTCTGTCAGATTTATTTACCTTTGATACTGAAAGTTGGACCTTGAGATGGTTGACGTAAACAAGCGAAAACATTCTTGTGGAGATGAGCTCCCAATGCTTGGCATAATCCAACCCCTGTAGTACTTTTGCCTTCACCAAGCGGAGTTGGAGTTATTCTAAAAACAGCAACAGTAAAGCATTGGTTTGTGAGAAAAAAGAAGCTTAATTAGATTAAGATTTTTTGTTCATCATTACAAAAACTATCGGATGTACAGATAGTCCTCTATTAATGCGAGAGTTACGTTCTACGAAAAGTTTCCTTAAATCGAAAAACGCGTTCATTGAGATTACCATCAAAAGCGAAGGAAATAGAGTGAGCATCAGCTTTTGCGCTACAAGTTGGCGTACACGTTGTGGAAGTGAAACAGCAGTTGCAGGAGCGTTTAAACTTCATTTCATTAATTACATTTGTTGTATTGCCAAATGAATGTAAGCTCAAGTTAATGACTAACTTTAGTCAATTTTCACGAATTTATTAAATAGAAAAATATCAATCGCCATTATATAAATTTGCGTCATTGCATAGTATCACTATTATTTCAAGATTAATAAAATTGAACTTCATACCCAGTCACGACAATATATTTTCCATTTGCCTGGTTGTTGAGTCGTTTCAGAACGTCCAGGGACACTTTAGCTTTCTTCCATCCATAAGGTTCGAGTTCTTCTTTCTTGAGGCCAATCTCGTTTCCAAGAACCAAAATGTCTTTAGGAACTTGTGCTCTTGCAATTTCGATGTCACTGAATGTTTTAGAACACCAATTCGTTGTATATTACAGATTATGTAGAGAGTATTACTGCTTGTGTTTCGAGTACAAAAATTTAGATGTACCGATACTGCTTCAATTACCTTGGAACTGGGCTCTTAATCTGCAAAGACAGATTTTTGAGATTCCACTGGATTGCCTGTTAAAAGTTCAGTTTAGAATTATTAAGTTAATTGACATCTTTTTTTAAAATACTACAGTATACATATGATACTCTGTCCCAAAATATGGTATACATTTGGCTGGTTTTTTGTTCCAAAATATTGTACTGTATACACTAGAGGTCCGCTTAGTCACAAATGTAACTATGCACATCCCCACTTTCACCTTTTCTCTCCTACCATAATAATAAACACAGCAGCCCTTCACGAGTCAGTTGGTATCACGTGACGAAGATGAGCTACCCAGATAAAGGCTACATCTGCGTGCAAAGAAAAGCGATAACGTACGCGCTCACGCAGATGTTAGTTAGTTATTTGGGTTTTAGAGGCGCTCACGCAGATTGGAGATTTTTAGTTATAAAGATTTCTCACAGTACCGTATGACGTATGTTATTACAATTTAAAATTTATGTAATTTGCATAAATTTTAAAGGTATTTTGTAATACAGGGTTCATTGTTTCATGTGCTTACTATGAGTAAGCATATGAGTATTATAGATTTTTGATTTATTATATAGGGTGATTCAAAAGTTAAAGCTGGTTGTCGAGGTTGTCGAGCTTTCGTTGTAGCAAAAGCTGTAATATAATATTATATTCCATTTCGGTTTTCAACCATTTTGATTTAGTGTGTCTACTATGTGAAGCATAATTTTCTGAAGCCGTGTGTTCATTACTGCAGTCACAACGGGTGTTTATTTTGAATTGGATGCATTTTGACATGACACTGTCTCAAAAATGTAAATAAATTGCAATTTGTGAAAATCCAACCTACATATCACAAAGAAGACCACATTTAAAGTAAGCCAATGAAAACCTATTATTCCCTACAACTGTCCATATTCGAAAAGTTTTACATGATATGTATACCAGACCAGTTGGCTTACTATATTTTGTGACAGAAGAAGTATTTATTTAGATTATTAGACAACATGATTTTGAAAATGACTAAGAAAAAATTGCACAACATGTGCATGTATGATTCATGTTATAGAGATACACTACTGCATAAAAGCAAATCCGTGGAAATCAGGGGTGTGTTAAAGACACGATCATCGTTACTGATACTGTACATATATTGCTTAATTTGTTGCTTCCTAGTGACGTTTAAGCAGTGGTTATCTATTCATTAAGTTTTAAGTAGATTTTTCCAGTATTGGCTAGAAATTGTGCTTTTGCAATATGATGTATCGTTACGTACTTTAATACGAGGCAATTTTGTGTATTTAACTTCAAACTAACAATTTTCGTGAAATTGAAAAGCAGGGAAGACAAATATATTTTCATTATTGTCACTAGTGATCAATGTTTTTAATCTGATAAATAATTTTCTCCTTTGAAGAGACCTGAAAAAAAAGTCTTTTGTAGCAAAAATAGCTCGAGTAGATGAAATAGGCTTACTCTATTTTAAAGCAAAATGTCTGGATTAAGTAAACACGGAAAATTTTTTTTCAATGTTCCTGACAATCAACAAATTAAAAAGAAAAATTTCAAAGACTGCGTGTTTACTGTTTAGTGTACCTATACACTCAAATATAATTGATACGTAAAACCTAACATGTTAGTTAGCGTATATATAATATTATAAGACTATATCAGTGACTATACATACATATTGAAAATTTCTGCATAATAAGTTATATGTTTATGTTGATGATAGGAAGAGGGAGGGCGGGGGTGTGCTGTTTTCTCACATGTCAAAAAGTGAGGATGAAAAACTGGACCAACAGAAAACCAGACAGACTTGTTTGATTATGCATAATGGAATATAAGTAACCTTGAGATACTGAATTAATATTTGTTATGAAGTCTACCACAAAATAAGCAACGTTGACACCTAATAAATAACTTAATAATTTGCACATACAGTTTTATGACACAAACAATATACATTATGAAATATGTTGTTCGTGACGTAGGAAAAGTGAATTAAATAAAATTAATGTCATTTCGTGGTTAGTACACTTGATTAATACAAGAAATAAATTTGTATTTATGCGAGAGTTACTCCCCGCGCAAATGTCGCATATATCGAAATTCCACGGAGTATTTCCAAATCCCAATTGAGAATATTTCAGCAGCGCACTTGTGCACCACCACCACACAAAATCGCGTAATAGTGAATTATCTCAATCATGACGAGAATCTGAGAGGATATCTCTAGTCGCATATTAGCAAAATCGCATATAAATGTGTTTTTTTTTTTGCGTAAATCGAGGATTTTATCCATTATACAGTATTATCAAATATGTATACAGTATTATCAAATATGGAATTTGTTGAGATTAAAATGTTTTTTATAATAACTCAACGACAGCTTATGATGCGGATAGTATCGTTTATTTGTACAGGGTGGCCCATAGGTCGCGAGCTAGCGTGTTTACTTGCCGAAATTTTAATTATTGATTTAACAAAAAACAACACAAATTCGGTTTTGATGTGGTTTATTTATGAAAAGCGTTTTTTTACAATACTTTTAACAAATTCTGTATATGTAAACCACATAGTAAAAATTATGTAAAATAAACAGTTACATCAATAAAACAGAATTTATTTCTTCAACAATCCAATGGGCCACATTCCACACATTTTGAAACTATTGTTGAATCTTAATTTTAAAATCAAATGACGTACACATATACATGTAATGTGTATTGACAGCATTCATTTGTAAGTACAGTTCATTGCTACTAAGATGTTTTGGAATCGATACAAAGCAAGATTTTGTGTTTCATCACTCTCCAGAAATGACAACAGTCAAGTGACAGAGCTATGATATAATGTAATTAATCAACTTACTTCAAGTGTCATTGTTTGTCGAATGACGGGTCACCTTACCGGTATAATATGAGCGAGTAGCCTACTTGTAAAACACACACACAGATGAGTGTCTGTTTCTCTCACACTGCAGCGAATGTACAGTAGTAGCCAGTTTTATTTTTCCCCCTCAAGGTTAATATAATTTTCTTTTTCAACGCAAGTTATCTCGCGAGTCTCTTTGATAATAACTGGGCAACATGATTCGCTCTTTAATCCTATAGGTATTTTATTACACTTTTTGACTTCTATCTTTCATTCGTTAATTTTTTTCTTGATAATGAGATAAAGTTGTGAAGTTTAGAAGTTTGAAAGATCTAGCATCTTCATTTGGGTTCAGCAAATGCTGGAGGGTATTCACTTACTTATTATTTGTTTGTCAAGGACAAATATCACGTGTGTTTGAACTTCTAAGTAAAAACTTGTCACCATCTATTTACAATAGGTGGAATTTGTAGGAATTGTTTTTTTTTTTCCAAATACATAGTTGTTTTTTGAAAATTATTTTTATTTGCAATTTGAATTTTGCAAGTTGAATTTTGCAAGTTGAATTTTGCAAGTTGAATTTTCCAAGTTGAATTTTGCAAGTTGAATTTATCAATATGTAACCAGCCAGAATTTAACAGGAAACGAGATTAAGTTTTTTGAAATTGAGCAAATAAAGTACATTAAACTGCGTTTTAAGCATACACTTTATATACTGTCATACACAGATAGATATGACATACTGTATGTACATACATAATAAAACTAATCCATTCCTGCATACTTCGATTCATGCGAATTAAAATTTATGTAATTTTTGAGTAATTCGATATTCAATTTATGCGTGTCTTGAGCAATTCTATTTTTTTACTCCTGCACGTTTCGATCTCTGCGAATATCGATTTATGGCGAAATGGAATTTATGCGATCGTTGAGTAATTCAATATTTGATTTATACGAGTTTAGAGTAATTTTATTTTTTATTTATCAAATTTTTGATTTTATTTATCAAAAATATGGTATTTTGTTTTACATTTAACTTTTGCGGTGTTTGTTTTATGTGATAAACTGATGCGGTTCTCGTTTTTTGGTACATTGGACTATACAATATATTATCATAAACGACTGAAGATGGCGTTCAATTTCCAGCTCGCTCACTCACAAACTCACTCACTCACAAATGAAGCTAATATAAAAAGATGTAGATTATATTTTTTTGCTATACCGGTACGTGCCAAAGGCTAAAGAAGATGACTGGTCTGGTTCCATCATTTACTTGGAATTCGGTAATTCGATAGTAATGAAAAAGTTCGACTTTAAGATTTGCTTTGAATACGTGGCTTGACTCTTTTTCTTGTTTGTTCGTTCATTGACCAACGTAATTATGAAATTATGCAGTTTCATTACCGATTGCGTTATGACTGGAAAACAGTGTTGCACTATAAACGTTTAATGGGCTATTTAAAACAAATTTTTTTTTTACGATTGCAACAAGCACGATTGTGTAATTGCACGATATTTAAATAAATACAACGTTATGTGGAACTTTTTAGTGAGGTTGACATTATTATGTTAACAATGTGCGTATATGGTTTAAGAATGAATATAAAAATTTCCAAGATTATCACGATATTGAAGAAAATTGGGAATTTTAAAGTGCGAGTTACAGCCGTGAAATGGTTATAATATATAACATATGAATACGTAGTTTATCAAGGAAGTTAATTCTATTTTTATGGTTTCTTATTTTTTGTTGTATATTATTATTATTTAGCCCTGTATTTTACTATTTCATTGGTTAAAAATTGCGTGAAATATCCGTAAATCACAGTTATACTTTATCTCAGTTTCGAGTTTAAAATTTCGGTTTCAGACATTTACCGTGCGGTGGCGTCTATGGTATTAAAATGGTATTTTTCAAATTTATTTTTTAATTTTTTACTGACTAAAAAAAGTGTGTTAGATTATGAACAAGTTTAGAATTTTAACATTCATATTATAATTTAGAACGTTTATTAATTTTTTTTTTATAAAATAAAAAATTTAATTCGTTCTTATATTGTGTATTATTTGATCTATACACAGTGATACAGTAATAATGATCTTAATATAAAAACTAAAATAAATTTGCTTATCATGATTTAGTGAAATTAAATAATTAATAATTTATTAGAAGTAATATTATCGAAGTTTTTATCATGTTTTACGCTTTATATTAACTTTACTTGTGAATGACTTTGTGAGTGAGCTGGGAATGGAACATATACTGGCGTCTAAAAATGTATACTGTATAGCCCAATGGATCAAAATTTGCATAACTGAGAATTGCCTAAATTGAAACCGCATAAGTCTAATGTAACAAAAATCCTACAAATCAAATAAAAAATTGCAGAAATCGAAATTGGAATCACCCTAAATTCGCATAAATCGAATAACACAATACTCACAATGTGCATAAATCGAATAACACAATACTCACAATGCGCATAAATTGAAGATCGCATAAGTTCAATGAAACAAAAATCGCACAGATTGAATGAAAAATTGCAGAAATCGAAAACGAAAAATTAATATCACATTACTCAAAGATCGCATTGATCTAGATTCGCATAAATCGAATAACTTACTAAACCTTATCTTAACTTGTTTCCCCTATAATTCCGTCCAAACTTGGAACGACATCTGTCTTCCAATTTTTTGCCCTTTTTTTACAGTATATTAAACACGTCAATGAACTAAACATGTTCTGGGGGGTGGGTGTTAATCTCCTCCCCTCCCCCCTTTCGTAAATTCGTCAGTGCATACAAATACTGGATATACTTTAGAACACTTCTGTAAAGATGAAATATCACTGTTGTGCTATAAAAGATATTTTTTGTATTTGTATTTAAGTATTTCGATCGAGTAGTCTAGACGTGGATCGAAAGATTAATTTCCTTTATTTTTATTTTCTGTCTATAAGCTATATAAAACTCTTGAGGCATTTATAGGATGAAGGATAGTGAAAAAAAAGAAGAAGCTTTATATAGGGTGGAATAGGAATTCTTTGGTTTTCTTTATCTCTTCGAGTAATGTGAAAATATCAATTCTGTTCAGGTTTTGGGGAGTCAGGGCTTCCAATTTTCTTTGGCAGTAGTTGATCTCGAGTTACACTTGACTTGCTTTCTGCCGAAGAAAATCGTCTTTAGTGGTGATGAGTGAAAGGTGCTTGTACCCAAATCCTAATTCTTCGCACCCCCATTATAGAAATGGCAGATAAAAGGAGGAAGAAAAAAAAGGGGAGGGGGATGTTTATCGGAATCAGCCAGAAGTCAATGCGCTTGTTAATCCTCCAAAAGTCGCTGTGTCTAAAATTGTTCAATTCCATTTCACCACCACCTTTTCGTTGTTGAAGTGTTTTTCAGGTAAAGAAGTCATTTTCGTTAATGATAAAAAAAAATTTGCTTTATTTTATTTATTAGGAAACAGATATTAGATCCTAATAGATATTTTTAAAAAATAAGAATGGTCTTTTTAATGAGAAAAACACAAAAGTTTGTTTCAATAGGGACACCAGCCTATCTTTTTCCAATATTTTAATCTTGTATTTGATACATGTGTTAGTGAAGCCAATGGTCTAATCTAAAGTGAGTATGTATGCATGTATGTATGTATGTATGTGTGTGTGTGTGTGTGTGTGTGTGTGTGTGTGTGTGTGTGTGTGTGTGTGTACTACTATTTTGAATATTTTTTCACCACCTAGTGAATTCAAATTAATAATGCAAAGAAGAAAGGAAAATTGTTTTTCGATATCTAATAGCTCTATGGAAAATGTCTAATAGCTTTTAGCCGTATTAGATTAAAGCCAATTTATTGCAAATTCGATCACAGTAGAAGTGCTGATAGAACACAAACACTTATACATACACCCCTTGCCATTTATAATTTTTTTCTTCCTTTTTTTTGTGGGGGAAAATAGGATTAAAATGCGCGCCATAAAACATTCACGGGCAAATTCGTTTACGACGCAATTTGCCTTTATGATGGAAGGAGAAGTTTTACAATAACTTTAAAACTAAGAGTGTCAACATTAATGGGGGAGTGCAATTTTCTTCTTTACTGAATTCCATTCACCCACACACGCGTCCTTTTTTTTTTCCGCTTTTAAAAAGAAGCAGAAAGTTATATTTTTCTTTTTCTTATGGTGCCGGTACCCACTTTTATATGTTGTTTTTTTTTTAGTGTGTGATGCTTCATAGAACTTAAATGATGCATGAACTGCGTGAAAGAAACGCGAACAAGATTGTTGTTTGTTTTTGTAAAGAGGGTGTGGGAACACCAAGCGATTTTTCTTGTTTAAAATTCAACTAGTAACATGTGATTATTGTTTAAAATTAAACAAAGAAGCATTGTTAGGCTACACACATGTTGACCACAGTTGTGCACATAATCATTGTTTAAAGGTCCCGACACGTAACGTTACACGTTTCCTTGCGTCACCGGTGACAGATTTTTGTTGATTGTAGAGCGTGATTCAAAATTAATGTTTTACACTTTAACCAGGCAATAACTAAGTAACAAATAATATTACAGGAACATGCTATGCATCAGTCGATAGAAAAACTCTGTAATTTTCATATCGCATCGGCTATCATTGTTTTGCGCATGCACCGTTGATGAACTCATTGTAGCAAAATGGCGACCTGCATCATGACAGCAGCTTCAACTGTGGTAAAGCTTCCTGCTGTTTCTATTTTGCTACATTGGAGATCCCTAGCAACGCATTTGCAAAACATCAAGCAAACACCAATACAACGTGAAACTTAATATAGTTTTCTATCGACTGATGCTCAGCACGTTCCTGTATTATTATTCGTTATTTAGTTATGGCCTTGTCACAATGTAACATTAATTTTGAAACACCTTGTAACTTTACTATAAGGATAAAAGGAAACAGTACCGGTGGTACGCAGTTGATCAAATGTTTGCAACAATGAAATAATAGTTTATAATTCGTTCGTTATTTCAGTAATGTCAATGATGTGCTCAATTTGTTACGATTAAGTAACATTTTTACAACTTCGAGGAAAACGCGTTTAAAGATCTGTACTTGCATTGCTGTCTATGGGCTACCTCACACTTCTGGCGCTAGTATCTTTGCACATATTATTGTTGTTTTGCTCAAAATTATGCATTAGGAAGATAATAGAATTGCAACTAACACATTCGAAAATGCTTCCAGGTCATTTTTGACAAACATGTTAGTTAACACCCTTTCACACTAGGCCCTTCAATTGTTGTTATTGGAGAAAGATCATCGTTGAAATGGTAAGAGTGGGATTAATAACATAGATGACGCTGCAACGTGATAGACCAGTTCGCAAGGGAAAAGTTTAATTAACAATTACTATAAAAAAACTCCATTCTCCGGATGAACGAGATCGAGTGATGGGAAAAATCTATTTTTTTTTCCTCTCCCGAATTGATTTATTCGAGCGTTTTAGGGCTCTAGGTAATGGACTGTAAAATGAAAGTGCGTTTAAAACTCGAATGTTACGTGTATGTGTGAGTATCGTGGAAAATGCTGATCGCTCTCGAATCGTTGTTTGCAATCTAAAAGGAGCCGTTTTAACCGTTTGTTTGACTGTCATGATTGTTGTTAGCACTTGGATTTATGGTTCGTCGTTCCTGCCTATTTCGTGTTCGATTTTTCTGCTTTTGTGACTGTGCGAGATTCGATTGAACTTCAATTTCAGGTTTATTTTTCTCTTTGCATCGACAGTTGGGAACGAATAGGGGACAATGAGTTCCAGAGTTGACGTCTGTCTGCATGCACGGTTTTATTTAGGATTTTTCTGCACGAGAAATACCGAATGTCGTATATAACTTAAATAACGAAAGACTCGAATGTCAAACTAGAGACATATATTGAATTAATGTGTCATGTACGAATTGAAAATTGTGCGTGAATGCCAATTATTTGTAAATTGCGGAAGTTGTAGTTGTTGTTTTTTAAAGCATTTTTACTTTTGCAATTTCTTGCGTCATGTAGAAAAGTTCTGTTGATGTGTAATACGAGCGTGGCTAACTCGTATGTTAGCCACGTAATGTTATCTGTATTTTGAACAGATAACAATCTACAATTATCGACGTGATAGATGGAGGAGTAAAAGTTATTTGAGAAATCCGCGGGTGGAATTTTGATGCCGAAGTAAACAATGTCAGGTTTTGAAAGAAGCCCAGTTGACAACGTTATTTTTTTCGACCGAATAAATCAAAGATTAAGATTATTTTTTCGAACACGTAAAATATGTATTATTTGTGTTTGACAAAAAAATAATAATTAAAGATTAGCGTTTAAACGTGTAGGGCATTACGTTAGTGGCACGGGTAGTAAATCGGAATTAAGATTGTCATTTGGCTGAAGACTGGGAAACTGGTGATGTCTACTTTTTATAGGTGGTGGTTATTTAAGTACTGTATTATGGTTTCAAGAAATAACCATTTTCTTTTAAAGAAAAAGTTTTATAACATAGTGAGTGAATAACACTATTTACTTGGGGGTTGGTGGTATAAATGGTTTGCACTCAACTCGAAGGTTAAAAGGCGTGAGTGCGTGAGTTAATATAAGACCTCGTTTCAACGGAGCAGAAGGCTTAATAATAAACGAGTAAATTTAATATAACCACTTTTCTGGAATTAAGAGATAAGATGTGGGAAGGGGAGAAAGGTACAAATTGTAAGAAGATATAAATTGTAAGGTTTGCCCCTTGGTTATATTGGAAGAAAAAGTAAAATTATTTGAGGAGCAAAAATTTGATTATATGAAAATACTTAACTTAAATAATGCTGTAGTGTATAGTATAAAAAGTATAATCGGTTTTGCTTAAAGGGGGTTTAGATATGTTATTTGAATGAATTAATTTTTAAATTTGTACATGGAATACCAATATGAAACGTCGGAAAATTTTGTTTTCATTAGAGGCACATTTTCGGATCGTTTTAGAGAGTACGAATAGTTTCTTGTTTTAACTCTTGTTGCAACACAATATTCGTTACAAATATTCATTGTTTTAACTCGTATTGATTAGCAGTATTCATTACAGTCGTGGTATCGATTCGGTATAATTCTCGACCATTTTGACACACGATGGCGCTTTCTTAGCTGGTGTGGAGGAACAACACGTTGGTCTTTTAATAGAGTGGATAATTTGACGTAACAAAATAGCTAAATATTGTTTAAAATGTACAATACTCACGCCTACACAAAGTACTGGTATTATATAGGGTGTTCTTGAAAGGTTTAGCTAAATTTTAACAACAGCGCATAATAACAAACGAAACAATCCTTATAAACATGGGTCCGGAAATTTTTTCTTCCAAGATAACACAGAATGAAGTTACGTAAATGCACAATAAACCTTTGGTATCATAATCGCTGTCGATATGCAAATGATTATACATTTGTGCACCTATGTTTATATAAACTTTTTGCTTTGTTTTAATGCGTAGCTTCCATGGTTAAAATTTGACGACGTTTCAGGAACTCTCTGTATAGTCACTATGTACAGTATATGTGTTCTGTGGGAAAAACATGTACGGCATTAAATTTGTTGAATACGGGTATTTATGTGCAGTCATAAGCATATATACATATATTTTTGATTTCACAAAATAATTAAATAATGGCTAAAATCTTGGATGTTTGTGCAGACAGGAGTTGTGGTATATTCTGATTATGTAACTCAGTTGAAAATAAAATCAGAATTGAATTGGTTAAATAGATTACAGTACAAAGAAAATACAGTATAACTACATTTCAAAATGAATCGAAGAATTAATTTTATTACATTTCTTGACGAAATAGGTACATAACGGTAAAATGTATATAATGGGTTTCTGTGCCTGAAGAAGTTGAGAAACGTATTATGTAACTTATTTAAACAGTAAAAGCAAGATTCAACAAAAGTTAATTTGTTTTCAAGAAATAATTTTGTTAGTTTGTATGAATTCTATACAGTTCTATATATATGTATGCTTATAAATGAATGAAAAATGTTGAAAGCGAAATTCTAGGAATGAAACAGGAAAAAAGCCGCTTCCGTACAACACGCTTGCCGCTTCATATGACATTGAATCACGATTCTGTGAACAAAAGCAGCAAACATTGCGAAACTAGACATGTGCCCGGATAGCTCAGTCGGTAGAGCATTAGGCTTTTAACCTAAGGGTCCAGGGTTCGAGTCCCTGTTCGGGCGCGAAATTTTTTTTTTTGTGTATTGTATTTTAAGTTTTACTTACTAATCACCACATTGCTATAATATATTTTTTATTATTTTATTTTATTTTACCGTTACTGTTTTTGATTTATTTTTTTTGCGGTTGATTATATGATACATATTCATTTATTGATGCCAAGCAACCATTGGGTGTAAAAAGGTGTTACGTAACATTTTTTACAATTTCAAGGTTTAAAGATTTGAACTTGCCTTGCTGTCTATGGGCTAGCTACTTATCGCATTGATATCTTTCCACATAATGTTGTTTTGCTCAAAATGAAGGGTTAGAAAGATAGAATTGCGCTTAACACATTCAAAAAATACTCCTAGATAATTTTTGACAAAATGTTACTTAACACCCTTTTACACCAGACTCTTCAATTGATTGTGATAATGATACAACGACGACGATGATGAAGGTATAGAAGTTGCTATTTTGAGAATAGGTTTTGCTCAAGGCCAAAATGTGATCATCTGCTCATCATTCGGTGGTTTCCTTCTTGATTGCCAAGCTAATTTTCTTTTTAGCTGCGTTGCACTCTGTCCCCTTCCATTTTTTCCGAGCTTTATTGACATTATCATTATCGTCAAGTGTCATCACCACCATCATCATCTTTGGTCGACCGACTCAAAACGTCCTCTTCCTCCTCTATCTCTTTTGTTCTGTGGTCTTTTTATCATTCAAAGTCGTTACGTAGATAGTAAAAAAGGAAAATGAATTTGTTTGTGGGTTTTTTTTTTGGGTACAAAAATAGAACTTACATATATATTTTTTCTTATAGAGATAATTATCGATTTTTTGTTGTTTTGAAATGGGTTTGACACAGAAAGTGGACTTGAAAACAAGAGATTAACCAGACAAATCTCGATATTGTCATCCTTGGATTTTTAATCACGTAATTTTATTTTGAAAATTTGAAGGGATCGGAGCAGTAATCGGTAGCTTTATTTTTGCTTTTCATTCACAAGGAACCGTTTGATTTATTGTGATTTTTTCTATGTTCAACAGTTTTCAAATCACACGTATACACCAACTCGAGTAACACAGATAATAAAACGTATAGGCTAACAACAAGATAAGCAAAAAAAAAATTGGCTAAAATACAATATGAACCAGCTGTTCTGAGCGGAGGTAGTGCCATTGTGAACAAAAACTAAATGGCTCGGTGCAGTAACCGCATTGTAGCTCAGTCAAAATGTGTAATATATGTGCATGCCAGTAGATGTCTTTCATTTACACTCACGTATAGCATATGTTGTGCAATGTAGATAAGTTTATATTACACCATTCGTTGTAATATAATACGTTGATGACCTGTGCGTGTTTACATTTTAAACAAATTAGGCCCGGATTTCCTCCTTTTGAATGAATTTATATGGATTTATGTGCGTATACAGCGTTTGTGTGTGTGTGTGTGTATATGTTACTGCCAAAGTCCGAAGTTGGCCAAAGTGGGTAATGGCCAGCCAAATCGGGAAGTGGCCAATATCACTT